>PUQB01000200.1:108968-147736 GCA_003024785.1 Selaginella tamariscina | reverse complement strand
GACATTGGAGTTTTCCGACTGAACTTCAGCTTCAACTTCACGCGTCTTGAAGTTCCTGGCTTTAATAGGACAATCTGCCACCTTGTGTCCTGCTCCACCACAATACAAGCACAGGTTCTCACTGCGACGACGTTGCTTCTCAGCAGCGGAAAGAGAGCCACGCTTGGATTTCTCAACCTCCATAGGAACTACTCCAGAAGGTGGTGCAGGAACATGTACCACAGCTGCAGGATTGGTTTGCAGGAACTGCTGACGGGATCTTTCCTGACGACGCTCGAACAAACGGTTGTCGCAACGAACAGCTTGTTGCATGATCTCCGCTAATGTTTGGGCATCCGGTAACGTAAGGAGAAGGTCCTTCACGTCATCCCTCAACCCAAAACGGAAGTGTTCGATCAATGCAGTCTCGTCCCATGGAATGTTCGTGCAAAGTTGCTGAAATTCGGATGCATAGACGGAAGCTGGTCGGGATCCTTGAGTGAGCTTCCGTAACTTCGTGCATGCAGAACGGTACTTATCAGGATCTCCAAAACAGGCTTCAAAGGCAGCCACGAAACCTTCAAAGTCTTCCATCAATGGGTCGTCACGCTCCAGCAAGGGGGCAACCCAAGCCCGTGGAGATCCACTTAGTAAGGATGCCAAAAGACCCACCTTTTGAGCATCAGTCGAGTAGCGCCGTGGTTGCATACGGATCAAGAGCCGGATCTGATTCAGGAAACCTTGGAAATCGGCACGATTGCCACTGAACTTCTCTGGCATGCTAACCTTCGGCTCCGAAGAAAAGTTCGATGAAGAGGGAACCACCGATGCCTGGGAGAGAGCCTGCGCAGCAGCCTTGGAGGATGCATCAGCAGCTGCATGTGCCGCATGGTGGAACCTTGCAGGTCGGTGACCACTTGGCGCAAAGTGGCCAGCTCATGAAGTAACATTTGGTGCTCGCGTTGAAAGCGCTCAAAATCAGCCATGATCTAGGAAAGAAAAAGGAGGAAAAAGAATCAAGAAAAAGGTAGCTGGAAAAGGAGAACTATGAAGCAGTTACTATCAAACTGTCAAGCCACGATCCAGGAACCAGGAAGAGAACAGGATTCCAAGGACAGGAAGGCTTGACTCAGGAACAGGACCGAGAGCAGGACAGGAACTAGGAATAGGAACAGGACGGATCTAGGACAAGACAGGATCAGGACAGATCCAGGAACAAGACAGAACAGACAGGATAGGAGAGGACAGGATCCAGGAGCAGGACAGGAACAGGAGCGAGACAGGAACAGGACAGGAAACAAGACAAGAACAAGACAAGACGAGATTGATCGTAGTAAGACTGGTGTTGATAGTAACTGATTGTACAACAATTAGGTCGGAGCTTTTATGCTCACAACTCCAAGAGCTAATCTAGGCATGAGTGCTAAAAGTGATTGCATGCATGCAGAGGCTAAGATGAGTCCACATGTCCCTTATCCTCTAGGCATATCCTGTGGCATATCCTGTAGGAATATCCTGCAACCGATCCTGTGTCCGGAATCCTGGTAGGAATATCCTGTAGGAAAGTCCTGCAACCCATATCCTGTATCCGGAATCCTGTAGGAAAGTCCTGCAACCCATGTCCTGTATCCGGAATCCTGTATTCTGTATCGGGTCATGACATACAGCAGCCTTGGAGGATGCATCAGCAGCTGCATGCGCCGCATTGGTGGAACCTTGCAGATCTGTGACCACTTGGTGCAAAGTGGCGAGCTCATGAAGCAATATTTGGTGCTCGCATTGAAATTGCTCAAAATCGGCCATGATATATGAAAGAAAAAAAAAGGAGAAAAACGAAGGAGAAGAATCAAGGAAAAAAAGTAGTTGAAAATCGAAAAGCTATGAAATAAGTTACTATCAAACTGTCAAGCCACGACTTAAGAGCAAGATAACAACAAGAAGGCTTGACTCAAGAATAAGGCAAGAGCAAGGAACAAGACAAGAATGATCGTAGAATGACTGGTGTTGATAGTAACTGATTGTACAACAATTAGGTCAGAGTTTTTATACTCACAACTCCAAGCTAATCTGGTCATGAGTCTATATGGTCATGAGCTAAAAAATGACCCTTATCCTTGTAGGAATATCCTGTAAGTATATCCTGTAAGAATATCTTGCAGGCATATCCTGTAGGTATATCCTATATGCATATCCTGTAGGAATATATTGCAAGCATATCCTGTAAGTATATCCTGTATCCGGTCGTGACAATACATTATATACATTTTCAAATATATTTTAATGTAACAATTGTATTATTGTATTAACATATTACATTAAATTCACATTGCTAATTTAAAATTAAAATTTAGTGAGATTTTTCATTTTCAAACATAAATCACATTATAAAATTAAAAATTATTAAAATTTATAACTTACATTTTTTAATTTAAAATTAAAATTAATGCATATCATTAATCCTAAAAGGAATTTACTATTTATAATTTGATTTAATCACTCTCCATAATGAATTTGAATTTATTGTTTTTGTTTCATCATAAATATGTATTAATTAGATCTTGTAAAAGAATCACAATAATAAGCTACAATATATATATATATATAATTTATTTATTTAATGGAATTGTTATAAAAAACATTAACCTACATCCATGTTAATTAACTCAAAAGTCAACTTAAGACCTTCATAAATGAATAATTAATTGTTTAGTATCAAAATGAAGATTTTATACATAATGCTTTGCTAATCATTATTATAATACAATAGGTAAAACTTATTAGTTTATAAAAATAATAAAGTAGACATATTAAATATATAATATAATTAAAATATGTCATTATTTTTATAATAAAATTTATTTTAAAATTTCTTAGATATTTTTATTTCTAGGGTTAAGGTTAGAGTTGACTTAAAAAAATATTCCTAAAATACTTTTTACCTTCTTATAATGAACAAATTATTATTTATAAAAATAAAAACAAAATATACAATTTTAAAAAGTATATTATTATACTTATATACAAATAACTTTAAATTTATTTTTCTTAACATGAATTTTTAAATTTTTAAGTTTTTATTATCTTTTCAAAGGATTATTACAATTGCAAATGTTTAAATAAATAAACATGAAAAGTTAGTGATAATTAAAATTTCTTCTTTGTTTTGTGTTAAATTATACACATGCATAATAATGATAACACATATTAAGAGACACACACATATATATAGTAAAATATTTATAAAAATTAAATTTCAGTAGAAATAAAGCCATGCATCAGTATAAAAGTAAGTTAAGAAATAACGAGAATAAAGAAAGTACATGTTCAAGTTACAAGTGAATAAAAGGGAGTTGAAACGCCGTTTGAATAGGAAATAAGTCAATTGTGAAGTTGGCTGGTGCACCCACAGGAACACCAACCTTTTCTAGTCGCAAACAATCTAGCAGCAGAAAAATTAAGTACATAGTTTGAAATTTTAAAAATCATTGCATTCTGGTTCTCTGGGCAGTCCAACCCCAGTAACAGTGGATGTCTACCCCAAAAAGCATTGAGATGAAGTGCTCCAGTACCAAACGAGACAACATCAGTTGGGGTAATATTGTCTGCAATAGCAACAGCAGCTCTATCGTAAATTATGGCACACATACCTTGAAGATTATCTGTAATTCTTGGCTCATACCGCTTTTAAAATGACATAAAATTCACACGACGGAACGTCAGGTCCCATAAAATATTGGGCTCTTTCCTGTTACAAAATGTATTCAGGAAAAAATATTCATAACAAAGCATAATCTTTACTTAATACTAGTATTGGAGCACCAAATGTAAAAAGGATAATTATATAAGTGGTTTGCTTGTGAAATACATTGTGAAAAAGAACATTACATCAACAATACTGACTGCAGTAAACAAGGCACTAAGGACCATGTAAAGTACCACACACAGGAATAACATGCAACAAAAGGGTAGAGACAGCAACCAGTCACCAAGGAGGACGAGCGGCCATTGGAATCGAGCACAAGGCACCAAGAACCATGCAGAAGTACCACACCACATGAATAAAATGGCAGAAACAGCAAGTCACCGCAGCCATTGGAATTGAGCACAAGACACCAGGAACCCTGTAGAAGTAAAACACACAGGAACAACGATAGAGACAACAATTAGTCTCCAAGGGCACACAGGAACAGCAACATAAACACCAACCAGTCATCCTTGGCCAGGATGAGCGGCCGTTGACAAACAAGGGGCACAAGATGACCAAGTCAGCTCCAAATCAGACATGAAACAAGGCTTAAGAGGGCAGCTATGCAAGGAGACAACATCAAACCACCAACTAAGAAATAAGTGACAATTAACAAAGACAAGCAAATCAACAATGATGTACCTGAACATTTAGAGGTCTTTGAGAAGTAGCAATTTCAATTACAATACCAACATAGGCTTGTCCTCCTTGTACATTCGCAGATGCAATATCACTGTTCCCATTAATACAAACTACCACATCTGGAATTAAGAATCCACCCGTCTGTCTAAGACGAACATCTTGTTCAGCAACAGCTGAAATAAATCTTTGATCTCGATCATGATCATTGAATTGTGTTAAACAATTCTGCTGCGCTCTAGAATGAGGAAAATATGAAAGCTCCCGTATAATGATTTTCTTGTTTATCCAATCACACTTGCCTACGTTACTGTATTATTTCTCCACTTGAAGAACGCTGCATCATCTTTAGCATGACCAACAATTCGATCGTTCTGCAACTGTAGATTTTCTTGTTCTACTTCCCATTCATCAGATGATTTTGCTGCAGCTTCAAGTTGAGATCTTAACTTAGCAATTATGTCAAACCTGTACGATGCATAATGAGTTGAACCTACAGCACCGATGGACATTATTTAAAAACAAAACAAAAACATAAGAAGAGCAACGCAACAAATAATAACACAAAACACACAACAAAGTATTCTGTTTACTGCTTAGCTTACGACGGCTATGGCCTCCACAGTGCGGATAAGCTCCTACTGCACAAGACGTTGACCCTTAATAATCCTATATATAGTTCTTCTTCAACAAATTATTAAAAACAGGAAATTAAAAAAAATTGACTGGCGTGAAGAACTTAACCTTATATATAATTTTAAAACATTTAAATGCCAACATCTGATTTTTACCAAGTGTTAACATTAATCAATATTAAAATTTAATATATAATGGACATTATGCAATTCATATTATTTAAAGGATCCGAAACAAACAATTTATTTAGCACACACAATACTAAATATTTATCCATAGCACCTGATTGGATCAGTGCATCCTTTAGCACCAGACTGTTTGCGTCCAGAACGTCCACCTTTCTCCAGGTACTGCTGGTGATAATCCTCAGCAGGATAAAATGTGGCAGCAGGAAGAATCTCTGTTACATTCTTTTACCCAGTTGCTGCTGCTCCTTCTCCAGTGATTTCCTTCTGCTCCCCTGTGTGGACGTATATTCCAGATCGAGCCAGTATCATTCCCCTACACAAACATGTCACTCTTAAGTGTTGTCTGTGTCTATATATATATATATATATATATAGAGAGAGAGAGAGAGAGAGAGAGAGAGAGAGAGAGAGAGAGAGAGAACTAAACCTTGTGTCTGTAGACTAAACTGCTCATATAATATGAACCTAAACAGGTCTCCTCTCTCTCACACACACATAAAAGCACACAGAGAGAAGGGATATGATGAAAATTAACACATTAAAGAGATTCTCAGATACTAATTTTGTGTAATATACTGTATTGTAGAACATGGGTTTATATAATATGCATATATGTCTAGGAAGAACAATAAATATAAGAACAACTTATTGATGTATGTGTCCACTGTTTGTATACTAAGAAGCTGAATTTATACTCCAATATTATTAAAGCAATACTCCAATATATATTACAAACACTACCTCTCTCTCTCTCTCTCTCTCTCTCTTATTAAAGTTAACTTGGTTTTTCGTCTCTACACGCACGCACGCACGCACCTGACCATCGATCGTGCTTCTTCCAGAACGTGTCAAGTAGTTGTTCATATGTGACCTGCTTGGGATCGTACTCCACAAGAACAGCCTCCACATGCCTAGTTGCCCAGAACAAACATCAGAGTATGTGGGCGATTCAGTGTGTCCCTGTGTGTATCCCACTGTAGTCTGCACAATATACACACATATACAATTGGGTTAAATTTATGTTATTTATTTTGTACATTACATACACATCTATCTATCTCTCTCTCTCTCTCTCTCTCACACCACACCACACACACACCTTGATTACATTTATACACCATCTCTGTAAAGATTTTAACACATATCAACACATAATATGTATATATATGTGTGTGTGTGTTAAAATCTTTACAGAGATGGTGTATACGTCTGATTTTATGTTCTAACAGACACACATGCACGCACGCACACACGCACACACACACACACATCTACACACCTTACCCGTTTTCCTGTTCTTTCCAGCGGCCCACTAACCTCTCCAGTTCCATAAAATGACGTCCCATTTCGGAACTGCAGGATTATAAGTTTTATATATATATTAATACATGCAAATATTAAAATTCTTATATCTTAAATAGTATCTAATATCCCAAGAAATTAAACAAACTAGCTTTTAAATTGTTCTGTCTGTAATTAATTAAACTGTGATATTTTTATACATAATAATTTAAATAATTAGTTTAATATTTAATATTAGACTATAATTCAGAATAGTTATAAGATATGCAGTTAATAAAATGTAAAATTTAATTAAATACCTCTAATGTAATTGATTGTATCTACACTCCAACGAGTTTACCATTCACTCTTGCCTCTTTAGAACAATCAAATCTAAACGAATATAAATCATCATATTATTTTTGTCTATAGCTCTTTTACCTGAAAAAAACTGCACTAAAAATAAATAAATAAACATTAATTAATAAATATATATTAATTTGTGAAGATATATATATATAATATATATATAGAAATGTATAAGTGGAAAACATATATAGCTCTACCTTGAGACAGAACATAAGTGTTATGATGAAGAAACGCACGCTAGAGAAAAGAACGACAATGATGCTATTTAACCTAAAAAATGGCCAGCCATAATTAGGAATATGCTCTAATATTTTTTTAAAATATTCATAATACAATTTTTATACATATATACATTTATTATAGTTTTTTGAATGTAATTATACATTTATACATTCACTTATACCAACACAGAATTATGTAAGAGTAGATAATGTACAAAAAAAACTATATAATTATATATGAAACACATAGTTCGTGCCGAGTAGATCAAAACTTTAAACAAAATTATAAAAGTATTTAAAATTATATATGTACCTCACCTATTCTTTGTTTAGTATATGCATAATAAAATTATATATGGTCATCTGTGGTAGTATATATTTATGTCTAAGATTATGTTATCAACGATTGTGATTGAATATGGTAGTTAAATGGTTATGTAATACTTACGATATAAATAAGTATTCTTAACTTATTTATTGTTTTTTCAATATCTAATATCGTATTTATTTATTGGTGTAATGTATAAAAAAGAATTATTTATTGAAACTAATGAAGAAATGCTATATCAACTTAACTAACTACTTTTATTTATTTACATATGAAGTTTGCATTAATATCTTTGAAAATGAGAAACAATTATAATTAAATAATAAAATAAGAACATGGATATAATTTAAATATATATAGTCTTAATGAATATATTTTGACTATTATATTTAAAAAGTCATGTTAATCATTTTAATTTAGAAACATTTTCAAATTACGTTTTACACTTTTGAAAGTTTTATAAAAGTTCATTTACAAAAAGCAACACAAACACAAACGATCTCAACAATAAAATTAAAACACTAACTTCCATCTTTTTATATAAAATAATTGTTTATTATTTTCTTTAATAATTCACTTATTAAAATAATAAATCATATAGTCCTATCTTATATTTAATAAAAATTATTACATCTTATTAATTAATAGTAAAAAGGGAGAACTTTTATTTAAGGTTATTAATTATGTTAACCTTATTTCATTTTAAAAAAATTGTTTTTCTTTACATATTTTTAAATCATATATTTCATATAATTCTTTATTATGCAACTATAAATATTTTAAGATTAATAATATAAAGATTAATTTTAAATGATTTTCATTTTCAAACTTTTATAAGAATTTATTTGTAATAGCAACATAAATTTTTATTTTATATATTTTTAAGCAAGGTAATTCTTTTTTAAAATTATGACTCAATATACATTTTAAACCTTCAAATGTACTACATACATCAAATATAATTATATATTTTAATACTGTAAATCATATTTTAATTGCAATTCAACTTAAAAAAACAAATTATATCTTTTTATTTTAAACTATATACTATATAGTTATTAATTTTATGTTTTAAATTTTTATATATATTAATTAATATATTATATAATACATTATACATGCACATTACACATTGTATAAATTTTTAAAAATATTTTAATTTAAACATTATATTATTATATCATTATATTACATTAATAAGTTGTCTTTTATTATTTCTTTCTTTTGCTTTGTTACATCATTGTTATAGGGAATACAAAATTATTAATGTGTATTATATATAATATATGTTTGACTTGAATTTTAAATTTTCAAATTAAAATTTCCACTTAAAGGTTACGGTAAAGTTATTTGACGAATGAAAAATGAAATAAGAGTGTTTATAATTATAAAATGATCATAAAGTTAAACATATAAAAAACGTTATAGTATTTTTGTTTTAAGATGAATAAATAATATTATAATGTAGGCAAATGTGATTGTGAACAAGATATTTTTTTTTAAATAAACAAATGAACTCTTAATACCTAATTTAATGATTTAGGATATGTTTTATTACACAACCCCCTCCCTTAATCATAGTTAAATAAATTTTAACAATTTTACATGCATTTAAAATATATAAATGAAAACGTCCTTTAGGATTAAGCATTTCGTCTATACATATATAAATTTTTTTAAATACATGTTTTCTTTTTGGTTTTTAATATTTATCAATTAATAAAATTTTAATTAATGATCATTAATATAAAAAGGTTATATACATAATGGTTTTATGATTTATACTATATAGAGGGTTATGTCTCTAACAAGCAGTTTTAAGAGAAGCCAAATTTATCAATTATTAATAGTAATAATCATATTACATTTACAAATGTACAAGGATAATAAATGTTAATATAATATTAAAATTATGATTTTTTAAAAACCTTTATATGTCAAAGTATAAAATTATTCGTTTACATTTAACACAATGTGTGTATGCACATAACATACTTATATGATTTATAATTATCTTAATAAAATTCTTTAATATGACTCCGAAGGTATTATAGTGGTGACATCATATTAATTTGATAAGTATTTAAAATTACAATGTAAAGATCATTTAATAAACATTTAGCAATGGTTAAAGTGTGATTGCTATGTATAATGTATTATATAACCAAATCATATATACAATTAACTTTTTTGCACTTATATGTGCTACTCCAAAATACTAATATTAAGTAAAGATTATTAAAATTATTATACCATATGAATGACGGATTTTTTATTACAAATAACTTTTATGAAAGAACCTAATAATTTTATATTATTTTGAAAAGATATGAATTAAAATCACATGGAATCTTCAAAATATATGACCATTATTTATGATAAAGTTATTGCTGTTTGTAAAAGATATTATCCCAAATGATATAATTTTTATTTAATATTAAAGCATTTCATTTCAATTTTTTTAATAGATATGCATTAGTGCATAAGATTGGGTTATTATGATAACAAATATGTAATATTTTAACATTTTAAATTATGTATTAATTTTTTTTTTATTAACTTTTTTACAAGTAGAGTAAGTGGTGTTCATGTAGATGCACTAGTAAACTTTACAATCAAATTATTTCCTATTTAAATAATATTTTAACTTTCTTTTATGCACTTAATGTGTTTTCTTTATTTTATTTTATTTTTAACTTCTTTTATATCAATGTAATTTAGACACAAGTTTTTTTTTTTTGTTTATTTTGTTTTAATTTAATTTAACTAAATTTTACTCTTAAAACTATTTTAATATATATGTGTTTGTGTATATCTTATATTTGTTATCACTGTTATGCATGTGTGTATTTTCTAAATCACATAAGCACACATAAGTTACATTTTTCATATTTGAAATTGTTTAACTAAATAACTTAAACTTATACTTTTTTAAACCTTAAAGATATTAATTTTACTTAAATGGTTTAACACATAGAAGAAAGAAGAAATTATATTTATCACTAAACTTTTTCATGTTTATTTATTGTAAGAATTCATGGAAAAAGTAAATTTTAAAGTGAAATTTTTACAAAAATATAATATATACAATAATTAAAAAAATAAATTGAAGGGGTTGAAGAACTTAACCTCATATATAAGAAGTAAAAGCATTTTAAAACATCTTAACTAATACTTAAAATTATTACTAAATAAATCTGATTTGTACCAAGGTTCCCTATGTGAGTACAATATTAAAATTTAATATATAAAGGACATATTATTCTTTATCATAACACATTCATATTATTTAACATAACAGAAGCATCACAAACAGCATACATACAGTATTACTAAATATTTAGCCATAGCACCTGATTGGATCAGTGCATCCTTTAGCACCAGACTGTTTGCGTCCAAATCGCCCACCTTTCTCCAGGTACTGCTGGTGATAATCCTCAGCAGGATAAAATGTAGCAGCAGGAAGAACCTCTGTTACAATTCTTTTACCCAGTCGCTGCTGCTCCTTCTCCAGTGACTCCTTTGCAATCCTCTCATGCTCTGCTGTGTGGACGTATATTCCGGATCTGTACTGCGAGCCAGTATCGTTCCCCTGGACAAACATGTCACTCTAAGAGTTGTGTGTGTGTGTCATATACATGTATGTGTGTGTCTCTCTCTCTCTCTATATATATATAAACTAAACTGCTCATATAATCTGACCCTAAACAGGTTCTCTCTCTCTCTCTCTCTCACACACACACACATAAACAAAAGTACAGAGAAGCACATTAAAGAGATTCTCAGATATTAATTTTGTGTAATATACTGTGATTGTAGAATATGGGTTTATCTAATATACATACATGTCTAGGAAGCATAAGAAGAACAACAATCGGAATCTTACATATTCATGTATGTGTCCACTGTTTGTATACTTGAATTTATACTCCATTATTAAAAGTCAATACTCCAATATATTATATTATATATATATATATTAAAAGTCAACTTGGTTTTTCGACCTCTCTCTCGCTCATTCACACACACCCGCACACGCACGCACACGCACACACCTGACCATCGATCTGGGTTGGATCGTGCTTCTTCCAGAACGTGTCAAGTAGTTGTTCATATGTGACCTGCTTGGGATCGTACTCCACAAGAACAGCCTCCACATGCCCAGTTGCCCAGAACAAACATCAGAGTATGTGGGCGATTCAGTGTGTCCCTGTGTTATCCCACTGTAGTCTGCACAATATACACACATATACAATTGGGTTAAATTTCTGTTGTTTATTTTGTACATAATACATACACATCTCTCTCACGCACGCACACACACACCTTGATTACACCAGGAACACGCTGAAATGCAAGCTCCACGCTCCAGAAGCATCCCGCGGCGAACGTGGCCAGCTCCGGCGCCATTCTTTGACTCTATACAACCCTAAATTACGAGCCCCAAAGTCCATTAGCATATTCGCAACATATCCGTTTACGATAATACTTTTTATATATTTAAAAATACATATTATATGTGATTCTGTGTGAGTCAAACTTGCATAATTAATTAACGTTAATATTAATATTAAGAATACGGTTAATATTAATATTAAGAATATGTGTACAGCTGCTTGTGCACATATTATTATTAGTGTAGTGAATTTTGATAGCCGTCGGATTGCATTCAATCTAGATCACTAGTTTTTATATATAAGTTAGGGTTTATGAAGTAATGGATATACATATTTCTATATTCTGAGCTCTTACATTGGTGGAGGTGATGGGCACCTCTAATTGTCCCTACGGAGTGATCAGATTTGTGTCTTTTTATCGATTTTCTTTGTCTTCTTAGATTTAGTTTTTCCATTGTCTAGATTTATTTTTTTCTTGTAGATTTTGTTTTTTCTTCGTCCATGGATCCACAATAGGCAAATTCTTTGTCTGTGGAGCAGTTACTCATGTAGTTGTTGGATGTCATGCATATGCTGTCATAGTTTTTACTATGATTCGACCCTTTACTTTGGATGTTGACTATTGTTCTAACTGTACTATGTTGATGGACCTAGATGTAGTAGAAACATGCCCGCTTAGTGCACTTGGGTATCTAGTGATGGTCCGGCTGGTGTCATTAGGTATTTGTAGGAAACTCTAAGCGAAGCTAGAACTTACCTTTTAGAAACCCACCCCCAATTTTGACGTCCTGAATAAACTGATTGGTCTTTGCAGATGAGTTCGACGTGTTAAGTAGGGTTAGGAACACCCCTAGGGTTGCCCTAACCCATGCCCTAAAACCCCACCCCCTTGGGTAGGGTTTAGGGGTAGGAGTAAGGGTGAGTTATAGGCTCATATTGCTAATTTATCTAAGGGGCTAGAATTCAGTGCCAGCCCACTAACACAAACAGGAAAAGAGGGGGGGGGGGGCTCCGTCACATAAATAAGGTAGAGTAATACGTAGGAGCTCCTGGGTTCATGACTGAGTCTGTTGCTCTTCTGCCGGTGCAAGCTTCAGCTTGTGTCGTTAAGGTACAACCCTCTGTTGTACGCCCTAACTTCTAGACGACAGGGGTACATCCCACCTTCGGGGTAGCTTACCCTTAACGTTGGCGAATCCATGCCTGGGAGGACTTGTCGGGATGCACGTTCCAAAAGTAGAGGTTGAGGTTGAGGCTTGTCTCCAGCCTCCTCCTCCACGTCAAGCTAGGAGCAACACTCACAGCTAACTAGGGCACGTTCATGTCCTTGTCCAATTGTGGAGCGTGGGTTCTCTGATTGACAAGGTTTCCTTATCGAGTCTTGAGGATAATTGAGGGGTTTTAGAGTTGGCATTTAGGAGCCACATTTGTGGCACTTAGTGCAACTCTTGAATGTAAGGGCTATGGCATGATAGCCCACATCGGGGAAGGCAGTGTCACATGGAGATGTGACACTGGGCTAAACGTCACATGGTACAACGCCTGAGGCCCGCCCCTTTGGGTTATGTCATGGGCTTGTTGCCAAGGGGTTGGATATTTTAGCAAACAGACATGCTTGTCTTGCACTAGGTGCTAAGCCTTGGGCATCTGCTCAAGGGAGGTTAGGTCTCATAACTAGGTGTGCTTTGGCACACTTTGGCTAGGGGAGTGTTCTCCTTGGAATTCAAGGGTTGAACAACCTAAACATGTTAGCAAGAGCCCTTTCGTGAGGCACTCGCAAGGTCATGTGCTTAGGGTCATCCAAACCTAGCCTTAGGGAGTTTGCTTAGCAGAACACTCGTGCCCGCCTACGGCGCACACTCGTGTCCTCATTAAGTACTAGCCCTAGGTCTAGGTATAACTTGGCCCACTCAAACCCTTAGGGGTTAGTCGTGGTTCAAGGTACCCCTTGTCGCCCTAAGAGGTTGTACTCCCGGATGAGGGTGATTCCTCAAGGGTAAGTGACGATGCCTTAGCTCTGTCCAGGGGTATGTGAACACACGTCTCCTTGATGGGGTTAGGGCATGAGCCTGTCTAGGTCTTCTAGGGCAAGACCCTAAGTCAACTAGGGTTATCCCTCAAGGGTTTGGGAGACATTCTAGGGACTTAGGCTAAACCCTAAGTCTCATGTACTTGGGCATAGTCTAACCCTAAGGGTCGTTGGGGTTGTTCTGGGAAACTTAGCGTTGCTCATACAGGGTGATGACGCTGAATGGCCACTTGGCAGCCACGTGTTGCCACGTGTTGGCCCTTTGGGTTAAAACTTTGACATATGCAATTGAAACAATCTCTCAGCTGATGGCAGCATTCACAGCCCAGGGTACTTCTCCTGTCATGTTGCAAACCCCCGCGTCCGGCCAGATTTCTTTCGCGGAAATCCTGGAGATGATGTGTACCATTGGTTTGACCACTTCACTATGGTTGCCACATATCATTCATGGGATGGTGCTCAGTGTTTGTGTGAGTTTCCTACTTGTCTTCAAGGGACGGCGTTGTAGTGATACTCGTGCAATTGGAGTATTCTTTAGAGATCTTCAAACGTGCATTTGGGCATGCGGACGACTGCGATGATGAGTTGCATCGTATTTGTCAGGAGCCATTTGAGTCGGTGATGCAGTTTGGTGTTCGCTTTCGAAGCCTTTTGCTGCGTGCAGAACCTAACATGTCGGAACGCATCAAGTTAGGTATGTTGTGGCCAGCACTTCGTCAAGACCTTGTGGGGCTTGTGCATGCACTAGCTCCAGTACTCTTGATGATGCTTTGAGGCTGGCACAACGATATGAGTCGTCACCTCTCCCACTTGCGCCTTCACGTGCTCTCGTTCCACTTCATGTTGGGGATGGACCTGCTTCCGATGGAGGTTGAGGCTGTTGCCGCTCATGTACCAGCACAAGGTGGGCCCGTGGACGAGTAGTTCATTGTTGGGCGTGTGATGAGGTTGGACACACGTATCGGCGCTGTCAACGGTTTCCCGATTGGCGTCCCCCATTTCCAGGATGGAGGCCATGGCGTCAACAACGTCCGATTGGTGCTGCTAGTGGAAGGTTGTGATGCGTGGATCTTCCGGGAAACGACGAATCGCACGAGTAGAGGAGGGTCCTCGTGCGAATAAATTAGTGACCCCTCCGTCTTTCTTTCGGGAGTATCATCAAGGGGTTCACTCGGCACCAAATCATCCGGTTTTCACTTTTCAAGCTCGTTTAATCACACACCACGTTGTTTTCCTTTCAGTGTTGGTGGATACAGGTTCAAGTTTGTCCTTTATTTTAATCTGTTGCTACACGTTGCAGCCTTCATTTGCGTCGTGCGGTAAAAGTCTTCATTCTGTACGGCAACGGACACACTCATGCTTGTTCGCGATGAAGTGGACATTGTTGTTCGTGTGGATGATCGTGAGCTCGAGCTTCAATCTTTGCGGGTGGTGCCGAGTCAAGCTTTTCACCTTATTCTTGGTATGGATTGGTTAACTCGCAATCATGCCAAGTGTGACTTTGAAAAGTCTCCCCCTTGTTTGACTCTCCCTCGTCTTTCTTCCATTCCTCTTACTCTTTATTCCACTTCGTCCATCTGCTTCCACCTCTGCTTCCATCACTTTTGTCTCACCCTTATTTCCAACCATTTTTCCCTTCATGCTCTTCCTTTCCTTCTCTGGATCCATCAGATGATCGTCGTGCTGTAGTTGTTGATCAACTCAAGAAGGAGTATGCTGATCTTTTCAACTTCGACTTGTCATCTGGGGCCAAGATTGCGACACGCCACCCTATTCCAACTGGAGATGCTAGGCCAATCAAGGTACCTGTTCGGCGTCGGTCACCAAAGGAGCTCAAGATCTTACGAGCGAATGTCAAAGAGATGTTGGAGAAGGGTGTTATCCGGAAATCTCGAAGTCCTTGGGCGTGCGAACCTCACCTTGTGACGAAGCCTGATGGGAGCGTTCGATTCTGCATTGACTATCGCCCATTAAATGAGGTAACCGTCTCAGATGTGTACCCACTTCCTCATACTGCAGACCTTTTGGATCGACTGGGGCGGAGCCGTTGGTTCACCAAGTTAGATCTCGCATCTGGATATTGGCAAGTTCCAATGGCTGACATGGACATTCCAAGACTGCTTTTCGGCCTATACGAGTTCTTGGTATGCCTTTCGGTTTGAGCAATGCTCCAGCAACTTTCCAACGTATGATGGACGAGGTTCTTTGTACATGCCGAGGTACTGCCGATTTCATCGATATGTTTTGATCCATTCGGATGGAACTGGGGAAGCATGTCGGTGATGTACGTAAGGTTTTGGATCGGCTGCGGGAAGTTGGTTTGAAGTTGAAGCCATCTAAGTGTGTGTTTGGATCAAAGGACACCACTTATCTGGGTTATCGCATTTCACGTGAAGGTTTGCAAGTCGATCCTGAACAAACTAGTTGCAGTTTTGAAGTTCCCTACGCCAAAGTGTGTGAATGATGTGCAACGCTTTCTTGGCAAGGTACAAATTCTGGGTCGTTTTGTGGATCATCTTTCAGATCGTACTGCACCGTTGCGCGCGTTGTTGAAATCGTCAATGACTTCTTTTGTTTGGTCTAAGGATTGCAAGCAGGCATTTGCAGATCTCAAAGAGTTGTTGACGACTCCTCCAGTTTTGGCGTACCCGGATTACACCCGTCCTTTCATCTTGCGTGTAGATGCTTCTGACATCGGCCTGGGGGTGTATTGATGCAGGAGAGTACGAGTGTTCCTGGCCAACGACATCCCATTGCGTACATCAGCCGTACATTGCAGCCAGCAGAGGTGAATTACTCCACAACTGAAAAGGAGTGTCTAGCAGCAGTTTGGGGTTTTGAGAAGCTCCATGCCTACTTGCATGGTTCGCGGACGTTGTTGGAAGGCGATCATGCAGCAGTCACTTCGTTGTTGAAGCGGAAGAATTTGATTGGCGTACTGCTCGGTGGGCCTTGAAACTTCAAATTTACGACTTTGAAGTTGTTCATCCCAGGGAGTTCCATGGCTGATGCTGATGCTCTTTCTCGGGCTCCTCTTCCACCTTCTCTCTCTTCTGTTGCCCCAGAGGAACCAGTTGTTCCAGCTTCAGTGGACTTTTTGGATGAAGATTCCGTACCATCAGCAGTTGCTGTGCTTGACGTTCAGTGTCCGCAGAATGCAGAGTTAGATTTGCCGTCTTTGGATGAGGTTCGGGAAGCTCAAAAGGTTGAGCCGTGGATTCGAAGGCTTCGTGATGGGTTTGAGAATCCTGCATCACTTGCTGATGACTTGCCTTTCAGGCATTTACATTCACAGTATCGCCTTCAGGATGACCTTCTTTATTTTGTGGGGACTGATCCAGATGATCCTTTGCGGTTGGTGGTGCCTTCAATCTTCATTCCACGCTTCCTCCATGCTTACCATGACTCTCCTATTCTTGGCGGGCACATGGGACATCGTCGGGTGATGGAGAAGCTGCGCAGATCTTTCTATTGGCCGGAGTTGCGAGGAGATGTGATTCGGTATGTGCGTAGCTGTGTGTGGTGCCAAGCTCGCAATACTCCCCCATGTGCTTCGGAAGGACGGTTGGAGTCAATTGCAGTTTCTCGTCCGTTTGAATTGGTGGCATTTGATTTGATGGGACCTTTTCCGCGGTCAACTGCTGGTAACGAGTACGTTATTATTGCTTCTGATTACCTAACTCGTTGGGTAGAAGTTGGTGCTCTTGCTAGTGCGACTGCTTCTGCTGTTGGTCAGTTTCTCCTGAATCGGGTCGTGTTTCAGCATTCTTGTCCGGAGCGAATTCTCTCGGATAATGGTCCGCATTTATGGCTGAGGCATTTCATGTTTTGACATCTCGATTAGGGATACGCCACACTTTCACAAGTGCTTATCATCCTCAGACAGATGGTTTAGTGGAACGGCTCAGAACCTTCAAGGGGATGATCGAAGTATGTGAACTTTCAACATTCAGATTGGGATGGTTATCTGCCGTCTCTCCGATATGCTTATGTCACTGGAGTTCAAAGTTCCATTGGTACTTCCCCATATAAGCTCTTGTATGGTCATGACCCGGTGTTGCCAACGGAGTTGGGTTTGCCTTCTCGGTTACCGCGAGCTGCTGATGCTAGGTCGTGGGATCGGTATCTGACGAGCATTCTTCCATTGGTTCGTGCGGAGTCAGCAGAACACTTGGGCCGCGTACAAGTAGGACAACAACAACGCTACAACTCGCATCATCGTCCTCCTGGAGTACAAGGTTGATGAACTGGTGTTGGTTCGTTTTCCCAAGCTTACGGTACGTGGTTTAGCTAAGAGTCTCCTTCCTCAGTGGAAAGGACCGTATCGAGTGTTACGGCAAGTAGGGCCACAGGTTTATGAGGTTCGGCACGACATTCAACCCGATCCTCCGGAGATTGTACATGTACAACGGTTGAAGCATTTTGTGCAACGGGAACAAGTTGTGCCGCCTACAGATCCACCAGTGCCTCCTCCTGATGTTCCTCCAGATCCGGGCCCGTCTACAAGAGAACCCTAACCAACTTACACCCTTCCGAGAGGAGGGATGATGTAAGATCCACATGTACGACTACATGTGCACGTATTATTATTAACGTAATGAATTTTGATAACCATCGGATTAAATTCAATCTGGAGCACTAGCTCTTGTATATAAATTAAGGTTTCTAAACTAATAAATGAGCTCTCACAAAATCTATTTAACTATTATTAATACATATTAATGTTAAATTCACCATGATAATAAGTTTGAAAAACATTCCAAATTAGAGATTCTTAAGTAAAATTTATTTTTTACTTTTGGTTCTGAAATGAATTTTTATCATACATATAGACCCCTATATCAAAATGTTAAATATATTATCTTTATTATACATATACAAGTTTATAAAGTGTCTCTAAGTATATTACGGATTGATGTATACACACATATGTTTATTCATGTAAGTTTAATAATATGTTACATAATTAATTTAAATATTATATTAAATATATTACTAATTAAAACTATATTGCTTATAATTAAATTTATCAATAAATTTAAGTAATTTCAATTTCAATTTTAAAATTAGAATGGTTTTTCATTTTAAATTACGTTACTTATTTAAATATTAGAATTTATACAGGAAAGTCGCACTAAAAGCTGGGTGGAAGTTGTTAGTGAAGATGTATATTTTAAATTTTGAAATTGATAATAATATATAATGCTGTTGTGAGCTCTTCCTTGTTAAGGCATATTTAAATTGCAAAATATTAAAATTATTTAAGAATCATATAAAATTGATGTTTAGATGTCAGTGTTAAAAATATTTTAAACGTTATACAAGTAACTCCATAAATATATCGCGATATAACTTATCAATACTTATGAAATTAAACGTACGGTGGTGTTATTGTTGCATATATATATAAGTACGGTCATATATTATCACACATATGCAAGCATATATATATATGTATTCTCAAATATTAAAATGTAATAATATTCACGCGACTGAGTAAAAAACAACCGAGGAAAGAATATACCTCATAACGAGAAACAGTGGAGCTTTCTTTTACAAGGAATATTCTCTTACAAATGATTTATTTATTATTGAAGAATATTTTGTAATAGTTATAATTGCGAAATGTTCGCAATCAAGATAAGTAATTTCCCTCTTTTTAACCTCCTCTCTAATAACATGCCGTCTAACCACTAATCCATCAACTAATTAATCGTCTTTTGTCTCACCCTTCTGCCATTTACATCCCACCGTCGGATAATTGTCCCCATACGCACACGTTCTTGCCGCCCGTGAACAAATCCTTGCCAACCCCTGCCACCGTCTTCAGTAAGATCCGACAGTAGCATTGGACAGCTTTCTCGTAGATAATCGTATCCTCCGATTGCATCACCGCTGCAAACCCCATATATATGTGTGTGTGTGTGTGTGTGTGTGTGTGTGTGTGTGTGTGTGAGAGAGAGAGAGAGAGAGAGAGAGAGATTATACACATGTACACATGTACACATGAATATAACAGAGAAGGTTTGGAAGTACAAACTAAATGATCCTCTGCTTCATACATTACTGTTAGACACGTGAACATTATGCTTCTACAAAATAGCATGCAATATACATCCATGTCTATAAAGACAGACACACACATGAATGCATATAGAGAAGGGCAACCGACCGGAAAGATTATCAGCAGCAAACTTGAGGCAGACAGCTTTTAAGCTGGGAAGCGTGATGCAACTCGGCAAGTGCAAGAGTGGTGGCAACAGTGTCAACGCCAACGCTCTCACATAACTTGGCCTCGCAAAGTAATCTCAGCCTGTCAAGCCGTATCTGTCCGCAGCTGCTAACAAGTGTTGATAAGCAGTGTAGGAGATGACGAGCTCGATACTCCTGAGAGCTCCCCCATGTCCGGAAGCGTGTCCGTGTACATAAGTGTAGCATTGCCTGCCAAGAGGAAATGTTTACATATAACACGTGGTATCGTGCATCATTTCCATCATTATATACATATCTACATACACATTATATGTACAACATCTTATAGCATCAATAATAAATAGATCTTATGTATAATTCATATGCACATTCAGTCTTAAATTGAATAAAGTGCAAAAGAAAATTAATATTCTATACGTGTGCATGCACAATATGCATGACAAGAGAACTAAAACAACGACCTGATTTCACATGTTGTACGTAGATAAATACAAGACACAGACACATTGTCTGTCACCAGACTTTGCACCGAATGCAAACAAAATAATAATAGTACGCTATAGCCGTTAGTTTATAATTAATGAGTATACATATGCATACATACCTTGAAAACGGGAGCTAGAATATCTTCGACTTGAAGAACATCTGTGCTACGATTCCGTAGGGGACCCATGAGCTGAGCTCTAAACACAGGAGAACGAGCAGCGAGTACAAGTTTGTGAGATTTAAAAACTTCACCATCCACGTCAAATGTGATGTCTGATCCTTCACCACTCTCGAACAGTGCACCAAAGTGTTTACCAATGTCCTGCTCCGGTGGGTGAATTGTGTATATCTTGTCACTTGCGTCCATGAAACGACAACCCCCACTGTGCATGTTATGTCTAGACTGTCGTTGTTGAGGTAGTCCGACATTTCTAAGGCTTCTCTTCTGAAGAAACGCTTGTAACCCCTGCATGGTAACCTCATTAGCATATAAATATATACCATAAACCCGATTAAAGCAACACTACGAAGTGTGGATCACGGACTATAGCTGTGTTTGCGTGTTTCCCACTTAGCGTAAACTTTACATGCAAATCTATGTACATACATGTGCACATGCATACGTTCATGAATGCACCCAAAAGTGTGCCACATGATCAAATCTAAATCATGGATTTACTTGCAGAATCAAAAGGAACAAAACATACATGCAAAGCAAATAATTGAACTCTACAAATGATAAAAAAAAAATGCTTATATTGGTAAAAGAATAATGAATTCATGAAAACTTGAAACAAAATGTGATAAAATCTAGAAAACTCACCACATGCTCCCGCGGTACTTGAGAGTATACGGACCACCCTCCAAGGATCGATCAAAGTGACTGTGAACTTTGTTTTCCCCTTCCCGCTTTGATCCACGAGCGTTAGCTCGAACAAAGCCCGGACATCGGTTCCGTCACTAGCAAGAGCAATGAAGACAGACACATAGAGTGAATTATCCTCGGCATTCTTCCCATCTGGGTAGAAATAGATTGCCCATTGATAGCCGCCCCACATTGAACGTGTTGCTGGCTATGTATTTGCCGACTCCCATACCTTTGGCGAGTGAGTATCCATTGATTGTGAAATGATGAGAACCGTTTCTCGTCTCGGTTATGCTGCGGGATCTGGAAGGACCACTACTGCTGCTACTACCTACAACGGCGCCTTCGTGCTTCACTGCGACTAATGGAGTTCTCGCCATATGCAAAAGCTTCACTTTTCATTCACCGGATTGCGCTGCGACATACAGCGGCGCTTTCGCTGTGACAAATGGAGCCCCAAAAGCTTCACTTCATTCACTGCTTTCAACCGATTTCCTCCCCTGTTCTATGGATTTTCCTAGAGTATGTCCTTATCTAACGATTCTTCTAGATTTCCTGTTTGATGAGAAAATTTACCTGGAGCTGAAGAACCGGATGATTCCTGTGGCGCCTTGCGGATCTTGTTATTTCCGGCCGGAGTACGATCGCGGCGCTCCCTTGAGAAATGACGAACCCTAGTCGCGATGCACAATTCTTCTTCTTTGTAAAGCCGCCATAGCCCTATTCAATTTCGCGTTTGCCATAGCCGTGCGTGCGCATAGCCGGAATTCCACGCCGTCGATCCGGTTATGCCTGGACGGTGAAGATCTTCTTGGAGTTTTTCACCTTGTACGGCGCCTAATCTTGTACGGTCGTGGTGTTAGGGTTGAGAAAGAGAGAAAGAGAGAGGTGATTATGAGGCGCTGAAGGAATCGGTGACTAGTATGCTGCCATGGGGGGGAATTACCATGTGCTTGAGCGGCGCGGCGCTCTTCTTCCTCAGTCGGAACAGTGGCAGGTAGAAATTTGTGCATTTTTTGGAAGAGAGATGACTGATGATTCTTGTGTAGGGATGCTGCGAGTCTGAAAGCGGTGAAAAGAGTTGATCAGTTGAAAGATTTAGGTGGGTTCCGTTTATAATGTGAAAAATGTAGCAAATTTCAAACACGGATATAGACACACACACATATAGATAGATAGATAGATATACACACACGCACACACGCACACATATGCATCTATAGTGGTTCCTTGTGTCTGCTGCAGCACAATTACTAGATTCCGCATGCAGAGCTCTACCACTTATAGTGACGGTAGCTGGTCGAGTCGGTTCAGAAACGCCCATCAGCTGTGATCATAGCAGTTTGAGGTGTGTTATCCTGGAAGAAACGGTGGGTACTGTGTGTGTGTATTGTGTGTGCGTTCGTGTCTGTGACACTAGCACTGACTTTAATTAACAGGCAGAGCAGCATTTTCTGAAGCATAATGATACCGGCTCGTGGATACAAGATTCAGCTCTTATGCTTTCAAATAACAAGGAGGTGCCTTGGTACCTGGTGAGTTTCTCTTTTTCTCATTATAGACTTGAATATAGAACAAAATGTGTAGCTTAAGAAATCATCATTGGCAAAATCACGATAATCTTGTTAAAAAACATATATGAAATAGCATAAGATAATATTGAGTTATATGTCAGTTTGTTTAAAGAACTATTTGAACGGACTTAGGAGGATGGCACAGGTCGGGTATTTATTCTTGGAGCAAGGGGAGCTGCAGGTTTGGAGCTCACTGTTGCTAGCGAGGTTTTTGAAGAGTCTGGACGATCTCTAGTTCGTGGGACCCTGGATTATTTACAAGGACTAAAGGTAGCTTTCGTTAAAATATGTAGTATTTATTACGACGAGCCATATAATCTAACATATGTCATATTAGATGCTTGGAGTCAAACGTGTGGAAAGAGTTCTTCCTACCGGTACAGGTCTCACGGTCGTTGGAGAGGTTAGTGCTGTTGTATGTTCAATTTTAGATTGCATTATTTATATAAAGTGTATGTATAATGACCAAACCATAACAAACGATACAATACAGGAGCAGGAAGCCATGTATACATATACTACATGTGCACATTTTGTATATGTCTGTGTGTTTATATCATATGCTTTGATTACATGGTTTGTGACAATCCAATACAGGCAATCAAAGATGATCAAGGAACATTGAGAATTCAGAGACCCCATAATGGCCCGTTCTACGTAACTCCAAAAAGCATTGATCAACTTATTGCGAATCTGGGCAAGTGGTCTAGGTAATCACCGAAAGTTTATATATGTGTAACTCAACTCGTTAATGTTTATTTCAGATGGTACAAGTACATGTCTCTAGGATTCACTGTCTTCGGTGCTTTCCTTGTGGCATCACATGCTATTCGACATGTTATGGAAAAAGAAGGAGAGCTGCCTTGCAAAAAGGTACTTTCTCAAGTTATTACTTGTTCTGACATGCAAGATAATATCTATACGCACACCCGCACACACACACACACACACGCAGAGATCACCCAATGTCTTTCCAGGGTAATGGAAGCTGCTGCACGAAGGCGTGAACAGAAAGAAAGTGAAGGTGATCTTGCTTTACTTTATAAATGAAATCTCTCTCTCTCTCTCTATATGTGTGTGTGTGTGTGTGTATGTGTGTCCACACTTACAATGGTGTTCAACTACAGAAGTAAGCGATGTTGCAAAGCTTGAAGTAGCATCAAAGAAAGAAGGGCGGCTACCAGATTTATGCGTGATATGCCTTGAGCAGGAATACAACGCGGTTTTTTGTCCCGTAAGTCTTTTATAACGCACGCACGCGCACGCGCACACACACACACATACACCCACCAGATATATACATTATGGAACTTCTTTTGCAGATGCGGTCACATGTGCTGTTTACATCTTGCTCGGCTCAGCTACAAAGTTGCCCTCTATGTCGTCGTCGTATTGAGCAAATAGTCAAGACATACAGGCATTAGGTACACGATTTATTCTTTTCTTAGTTTAGCGTGCTTGTTACATAGTCTTCTACCAAGGCTTTTGACGTGTTCTATAAGAACTCCTGGTTGCTTTCTAATTTATATCTTTCTGTACACACAAGTACCAGTGATGTTTATAGTTGTTCTACCTCTCTCTCTCCCCCCCCCCTTGTGTATGTGTGTATGTATGTATGTATGTGTATATTAAACATCAGCCGTCATTGTCATAGACTAATTGAAAAGCCCCCCACCCCACACGATAGGAGGTACAGAGCTGATCTAGTGACGTCGTATACTTGTTCTTTAAACTTAGAAAACGACAGGAAGATAACATAATCCAGTCACAAGAAGTACAGTATGGATGTAACAATTACATAATTAATCTTTAATCCATCATTAAGTGGTAAAATATCTCTTCTTGTACAATGCTATATTGTATTATACATATAATCAACGAATCTGTGAGGGGATGTTAGAATTACCTTCTTTATGCCTTGCAATTGGCAAGGAAACATATAGAGATATTCAACTTTCCATGTCCCTCCTCTCATGGTTGTATTCTTAACAATCTGTCAAGAGAGCTTAATTAGCTTCATACACACACACGTGTATACACACATATGTGTGTATGTATTTACCTGTCTTAACATGTATTCTCTCTCTGTAGCGTGGCATTCTTCTCTTCCAGCTCAGCATTTCGTGCTTCTAAATCTTTTGCTTTCCTCTCCAATTCAATTAAATAAGCCTTTTTCCGCTCTCTTGCTTGCTGTGCCGACACTCTGTTCCTCAGTAGCCTGTAGAATGGTATTTTATTAAACACACACGCACACGCACACGCACACGCACGCACGCACACACCTTTTGAGTCTTTTGCCTTCTTTGTCATTGGATGATGTACTGGTTCTCTTTCTGCGAGAAGAATGTACAGGTTTGCTCTTCTCTAGTAGCTCTGGAACTCTTCTTATTTCCGAGTCACTGTCATTCCATCGTCTGCATTCTCTACACATATATATATATATTACACATACGCACACACGCACGCACGCACTCACCGTCTTTCTTTATATCTGATGAGCCTGAGACATTTGAAATAGATGGTCTCTCCAGCTGAATCTTGCCGTCGATAACAGGCTTCCAAGCTCGGCTGAATCCCGCATTGTGTTCATCTGTGGGAAAACAATCACAGCCATTGAAATCCTCGAGACAATCACAGCCATCGAACTTCTGAACTACTTTGGTGAAGAACATTCCGTCGAGAATCTCTGCTACATTGCTTGCTTCTTCCGCTTCGGAATTCCGCTTCGGAACTCTGCCTTTATCGTTCCCGGATCTCATCGTGAGTTCACTAACTGAAGAACTGTACTGTGCAGGGGGATGGATAATTAGAATTTACAGGTCCAGCAGGTAAACACAGCTTGCTACTCATTGTGACCGGTTGAGGCGGTAGTCCCCAGATACAGAGCCACGTCGCCTGCGTAATCTTGACCACCCGTAGGTGCGAGTGATACGCAGTCGTTTCCATCGCCGTCGGATTCATCTTCCACTCGACGGCAGAGGGAATTCCACCTGTGCATTGAGAATCTCTTGTTAAAAAGACGGGGGAGCTATATGGCGTAGTCAGGAAATGAGCCTCGAGTATCCGTTCGCAAAGGAGGGTTCGCTTTCCGCCTTAATGAGAAAAGTGTGTTTACCCTGTTGCCTGTACCAGGTCGCACCATACCGTATCTCTGGAATTGCTCTTAAATAGAGAGAATATGCTCTGAAACATTCACATATAAGAATTTTCTACGAAGGTTTAATTAAATATAGGAAGATTCTTAATTTAATTAAATCACCTTAATGGCTCTTATTTAGAATTTTATTTTATTTAATGTTAGAAAGATACAACGTTTTAATATTTAATTTTTAAAATCTCTGAATGTAAACAAAATTAATGGCACGTAAGACAAAAATTGCACATAATATAGAGAGAGAGTCGTGTAGTATACAAAGACTATCGAATCTCATATATATTAAATATGCTGGATTTGATTTGATTCATACTTTCCATTATATAAACATTTAGCACATTTTATTAAGCTGTTTGTACGGTCTAGATGGTTCTTATTATTTGCATTAATAATATTTTATTAAATAATTGTCATCGTATCAAACAAAATCTAAACTATTCAATTATAATATATATTTATATTTGTGTAATATAATTACGGTAAATATGTAAGTTACATTACAGTACTCTATTCCTTTTGTGCGAAAACCATACCTAGTGTAACATAAAGTCGTATAACAACATAGACAAATCGATTAAAAATCTCATATCTAAAATAATGTAAAGTATACATATTCATCATTTCTTACTTATAAATTATCTTAATTATAAGATTAACTTCTGTATATACTTTAATTACTAAGATAACCTATGTATTTACCGTAGTTACATTACACTTGATATTTTAGAGCATGTTATTTATTAAATAATTATAAGTATAATTAAAAGTTTTATTTTGAATCCTTTTGTTGACGAGGAAGTTAATTATTAATTAAAATGAATATTTATAGTTAATTGATAGGAGTGTGATAATAGTTTCCTTAGAAGGGGAGGTATTGTTTTAGCATGAGATAAATATAATTTATCTTTATAATTAAGAGAATAATTCTATTGCAATACTGTTTTCATTTAAATATCTAAACACACACACACACAATATATGTGTATATACACACACTTTATTTGAGTTTTAAAATATTGATAAATTCATAAATCTTAACTCAACTATTAAAATAAAGCAAAAGATCTAGAATAGTAAACGATGTTAAAGGGTTAATAATAAAATAAATATAATATAATTATCAAATTGACCCTCTAATTTTATATAATTTCCTTCATTAAAACTAGAAGTTGATTTTTAATTTTAATAATTTTAATTAAATTGTAAGAAAGGTTAATAATGTATTAAATTTACATTAATAGTAATATTATAGATTCAATATATACAATATATGTAAATTGTATAAAAGTATACAAGAATTATAAATACTATAAAATATATATTACACACATACATTCACACATATATATATATTGATTGTTCTTTCTTACATGATATATAATATATACATATGTGTGTGTGTCTATGCATTATTCTTGTGAGTGTGTTGACAATATTACACCTGTGCTCTTGCTATCCGTGGATTATATATGTACATGTGCCCGTGAGTTGTTTCAACATATTGATACGTGTGTGTGTGTGTATGTGTGTGTGTGTAAAGTATAATTGTGTGTATGATTGATATATTAATATATACTGCATATTTTATAATTCTTGTATATTTTTTTATACATTTTTGCATATATTATATATTGAATCTATAATAGACTATTAATGTTAAATTTAATACATTATTAACTTTATTACAATTTATTAAAATTAGAATTTAATTTAGTTTAACGGTAACCAGCTTAATAAGCATTTAAAGAAATTTGGTGACCAAACATTAAGTTTCCTGATATTAAAATTATTATTTAAATCATGTGAATATTCTTAGAATCTGCAATGGTTCTATATTTAATTAAACAAATAAACAAGCAATTAAAAGATGTAGTAAATCCATATACATTGTGTGTGTATGCACATCTATATAATTCTTTAAGAATACATATGTCAGTAGTACTATCCTATATACTTGTGTTTGTAATACATAAAAATATAATATTATACATTATACTAAATATAAAAACTTGTGAAAGAATACATATATACATACACATCATGCAGAACTTTAAATTTTAAATAAATTCAATACATACATATATATATTACACATAAGCATAATCATATGCATACATGGAGGATTTATTTTATTTATATATTCTTTTTCTTTATGAATAATGCTTTAATTTGAATTACATATTACATGCATGTGTATAAAAAATATAAGAAGATGAATTAATAATATAATATTATAATCATATATAAATTTATATTTTTATTTTAATATATACAATAGATGCTGAGAAATAGTTAATGGTTTATAATAAAATCTTCTTTTAAAAATTTAATATAACATATTATAATAATACATATATAACCCACGCTTATACACTATTTTTGTTACGTGAAGGTTAAAACACGCACACACTTCTCAGTCATATGGGCTAAAGACATATGTGTATCATAACACATAATAATAGGTAAACGGGAAGAAACATATCTTAAATTATGCTTTATTATAACCATTAATTTTGTTTAATAAAAATCCTAATTTTACTATCACTTAATTAGAATTTTGATATTCTTTAAAGTTATTCTATAGATTTGATTAATATAATTTAAAAGTATATTCTGGTTTGATAATGTCATCATGTTAATTTAATAGATAAGAGATTGTTAATAAGTTCAAATATAAGTCTCTTATTAAAAATAAGTTATAGAGTTGTATTAATTTAATTTATTATACTTATATTTATTTAACTTAAGATATTTTAATTTTTCTATCATTATATTTCATAAAATATTTAAGTAGGATATAGTTTTAATATATATTACATCACTAAAATTCAACTTTCCTTGTCTTAAACACTAATGTATATAATTGAAGTGTTGGAGTTAAAACAAGCTTAGTTAAGCTTCATGTTTTACACTAATTTAATAATTATAAAATATATGATATACTGTTATATAAATTAGTAAACTTTCTATTAAAATATTACAGTGATAAACTATATAAATAAATGAAATGTGTAATTAGATATATTATATAATTTTGTAATATATAGAATATAGATGTGTACATACAGTAGAAAGAAATCGTGTGTCTGTGTGTGTGTGAATCATTAATTGTCAGTTTTGTAACATAATGAACTACATATCACGTTATGCACACGTCTAACATATCATATTGTGGAACGCACACACACGCAGACTACGTGAATGTATATTGCAATTTACATATACACACACGTAGGTGTGCGTGTGCGTGCGTGTGGGTGGGTGTGATAAAGGTGTCAACAGCAGACCGGGACCACCCTTTGTGTGCCCAGGCCAAAAGAGCGTGGGCCAGATGTCGGCAAGACATTTTGTGTATGTGTGCGCGTGCGCGTGGGTACCACGCCGTACTCGTCCTTTTGTCCTTTCCGTACCTCCGTACCTCCGTACTCCCGTGCTCCTCACATGCATGTACATATGCGTACAATCTCAGATCCATCACACGAGTAACATTGCTTTCCCACTTTTTGACTTTCTAGAGCATACGTGTTACTGTATAAAATAACCAAATTAATATATACATAAATATTTATTATAAAATTAAAAATTAATTTCACAAGGTTATATATAAGGGAAAATTATATAAATACACATTTCAAATATAAAATATCCTTAATAGATTTAAACAATTTAAGCATAAAAAAAATTTAATTAAAAATTTCAAATTAGGATAAATTCTTTAAATATATAGTAGTTACATTTCAATTTGTATTGTACTAAAATTATACTTGTTATAGTAATTTAATCAACGCGGGATTAGTAAAAGGCGGAATAAGGTTAAAATCAGCATCTTATATAAACATTGACTTACGAAATGCACAAATTGCATGATGCCAGCTGGCAAAATCCTATTAGCCAAAATGCAACTTGCCTAGGTGCGGCCCATTTTGAAAATTTATATATATAGCATGAAACGTTACCGTTTATAATATTATATACGATATCAACACGTATCTACTATCATTTTATGACATGAGCCCACGAAAAGGAAATCACAACCGTTGGTGTATCCAAATCCGACGGTCTTTAAGAGAAGAGATGAGAGCCGTCTGATGCAGAATTGGCGGCGGATGATGAGACCTCACCCGAAGGAATTGGAAAGGGCAGAGGGAGTGCCATGGGAGTTTGATCTGTGCGAAGATGGCCGCAGAGGAGAACACTTCAACATGGGTCGGGAGGTACAATTTCTCGCGCTCTGTTTGTCACAGGATAGATTCCCGCATCATCCGGATCTATGCTTCCGAAAGGATAAGTTTCATGCGTTTATTCCATTTGATTCATCCAAGAAGCCGCTGGAATCACAGAAATCGCTCGATTCGTCTGCGAAATCCGTCAAAATACAGGACTTGCCAAGGAGATCGTTCGATTCGTCAGCCGATTCATCCAAGACGCAGGATTCCGGGAGGAAGTCGTTCGATTCTGGCAGGGAAGGCGCTTCCGCCGTGAAATCCTGGTGTCATCTCTTGGATTCTTCAAAAAAGAAGCTGGAATCGAGAAAATCGGTCGACTCAGGGGGTAAAGCTCAGGATTTGGCTAGGAAACCACTAGATTCATCACCGGAAAGCAAGCCTCTGTACGATTTCTCGGATTCGACACGCACGTCTTCGGCCGCAAGCAGCAACCGGAGCTCGCCATTTGCGTCGCCAGCAAGAGTAGAGGAATTCCAGAAGAATCCGGTGCCGAAGCGGGTCGAATCTTGGTCACAATATCTAGAAGATTCCGGACACGAAGTAAGAGCCGTGGACAGAGCCGAGGAGTGGGTTGTAGACATGTCGCAGCTGTTTGTAGGGCAGAAGTTTGCTTCTGGGGCACACAGCAGGCTCTACCATGGAATTTACAAAGAGAAACCGGTGGCTGTGAAGGTGATGAGACAGCCTGATGAAGATGAGGAGATTGCTCGGATAGTCGATCGACAGTTCACACATGAGGTCTCGCTTCTCTCGCGATTACATCACCGGAACATTGTTCAGGTACTGCATTTGCCCAGACAGGGCTCGCAGTTCTCCCTGTTTTCGCATTTCCATGTTCTTGCACAATTGCCCGACACAAGTATTCTGTTCTGATTGGACAAATTCGCATCTTTTCTAGGACTTCACAAATGATCATCGTACATTTTTGTTGTGTTGCATATGTTGTTTTATGTATATCAATTCAATATCATCTATACAGATAGCGTGTTACAGTTTGTGTACGATCTATGTGCGTATGTCATAAAAGCTCTTGTTTGGTTATTATTTCTAAGTACATTTGGCTAATACATTTATTTTATTGGTGAAAATTTGGCAGTTTGTAGCAGCATGCAAAAGACCGCCTGTGTTTTGCGTGATAACCGAGTACCTCTCAGGGGGCTCACTGAGGGGATTCTACACAAGAACGAGCCGGGATCCTTGCCACTAAAGATGATGCTAGGAATGGCATTGGACATTGCCAAAGGAATGGAGTACATCCACTCACAAGGTGTTATACACGGAGACTTAAAATCTGAGAACTTAGTGTTGGACACTGACATGTGTGTTAAGGTATGTTGATCATACACATACAGATGTGTATGTTCCATATGCCCTTTCTGTATGTTCATATGCGCTATGTATACAGATAACTGACTTTGGGGTTGCGAGATACGAAGCTGATGCAGCAAAGAGGGGTGAGCTCGATGTTGGGACTTATAGATGGATGCCGCCTGAGATGATAAGCCACAAGAAATTCTCTACAAAGGTCGATGTGTACAGCTTTGCGATTGTTTTGTGGGAGCTTCTTACTGGGCTAGTTCCGTTTCAAAAAATGAATTGCGTGCAGGCTGCGTATGCTGTCGTCCACAAGGTAAGCTCGTTCCAATTTGTATGCATTTCTGCTTCTTCTTCATGCAGCGAAAGAGAGATGGTAGGAATCGCTTAGAACATGCATTAAAGTTTGGCTTGTTGTTGATTATAGTTATAAGACACGGTATCTCTCTACGTGTGTGTGCGTGCATGTATATGTGCGTGCGCGTGGTAACAGTGAAGTTATAGGAAGCACGGCCGGAGGTACCTGACGATTGTCCGAGTGTACTAGTGGGTCTGATGCAGAGGTGTTGGTCGGCAAACCCGGAGAAGAGGCCGAGCTTTACGGAAATAGTGAAGATACTTGAACAGTTTGAGGACAGCTCGAGCAAGGGCTCCACTTACAACGTGTGGCATTGCCCGTCGGAGAGGACTAAGTACTTCCTGGGATGCTTCTCCAGGTGCAAGATATGCACGCCGGTCAAATGCAACTGTAAGTCGTGAGCATATTTAGGGTGTGTACATTATATTTAGTTATTTCCAGGACTAATATAGAGTAGACAGTAAAACAGCTATATACGTTTTGAAGAGGGGATACGTCCCCTAAAGATTGTGACGAAAACTGCTTAGCTTGAATCCTTCATTTATAAATTTATATGATGTCTAAGCAGCTTTTATATTCTTAGAAAATCTATAGACATTAAATAAATTTATTAAGAAGTATATATGCAAATGAGTAAAGGTATTATTTGTTATACCAGAGCTCGTACGATACACGCTCACGCACGTTACAAAGTGCCTGCCGCAAAATCTCTAACAAACCCTTAATTTAATGTTTAGTCTTAATTAAGCCGGTGTCGTCACGGCTAATTTCTTTAGGTGTTCCAGGAACACCTGTAAACTGACATCGTCCGTAAATATAAGCTCTGTCCCTGGTGCAGCCGACGTGTAGGTTGCTGAAGGATTTAACCTCGCTAGCAAAAATCGTGCCTGTACAACACACATACACAAACATATGAACCTGTAATCTGTGTGTGTGTGTGTGTGAGAGAGAGAGAGAGAGTTATACGCACATACACATGTACTAAAAAATACGTGTATGACATAGTATAGTTGTATAATGCTCTCTCTCTCTCTCTCTCTCACACACACACACACACTACACAGTCATCTCATCCGGTTCATATGTACGTGTGTACAATGCTCTCTCTCTTACACACACGCGCACATACCTGAGAACCGTTTTGATCACAAACAACGAGACGTGGAACAGGGAAACGCTCCTTCCTGATTACCTCCGCATCGTCACGTGGCATTTGAAGAAGCTCCGCAAGGTTCTAAAACAAACCACATGTAAAATAAATCGAGCATATACAAGATACACATGTGCGTCTCAATTGTGTGTGCGTGTGCGTGTGCGTGTGCGCGTGCGCGTGGGTAGTATAATGATATGTAGATGATTATATTGTATATATACATGTGTAACTGTACATACTTGCATCAACACACGCACGCACGCACGCACATGAGCTTACCTTGTATTCGGGTTTAGTGTGGTAGCCAGCATTACGCCACTGTGCAATGGTCATGCCATGGAATATTACAACACTGAAATAGGCGTCTAGTAGGAGTACACGGTCCGGTGCAATAGCGGCTACGTCCAGGAGAGTAGGCTCAGGTGGGGAGTCCAATGCGTATGAAATGAGCGATGGTTGTATCATCAGCAATGAATTAGTGACATTCTCCCTGTTTAGCATCATTCTGTTGTGTGCTGTCTCATCTGGACTGTTGTTAAAAACCTGTCATTAAACCGATACTTAGTTACAGTATTATTATAAATTGTAGTATTATACAGTATCATATATATGTGTGTGTGTCCTGAGGTACGAGAGAGAGAGTATAGCACAAACATATTAGTTAATTTAATTAGTCTCATACCTGAACAAACGGAGATCGACGGAGGTTGAACATAAACTGAGGGAAAATAGAAAGCCTGTCACTTAGACTAAAAGAAGTTGGATCGTCCTTTTGATAAACTCCAAACTTTGCACATAAACGAATCAATGACCTATCCAACCAACGGTTGGCACTAAATTCTTCCTGTCATGTTAGGCAGTATTAGCATATGAAAATTATTGCGAATACATACCTAACAGTATAATGTATATATAAGTATATTGTATAATACTTATTCTATGTATAATACTGCCTGGTTGATGAATATTTACCTCACTCTCCATTTTATAGCAAGCTAATTTCGCCATTACAACTGCTGCAGCCTCTTGATCGAAGCCGCTTTGCAGCGCCTGCAAACGTAGAACTTAGAATATACGTGCATTTGCCGAATATATATGGATGTATCTACTATATGTACACGTGTGTATAAATGGTACATATATCTTTTATCATAGCATAAAGTGTGTGGTACCTCTGGGTTTTGAGCACCATCTACCATACTTCTGCTTATGGTAGTCACTCTCATTCTCATTTGTCCGTCACTGTGTTGATAGCTGAATAAAAAGGAAACCGACGTTAGAAGCCTGCTTGCAGAAGTATATATTTATGTATTGCAACACACACACACACACACATACTTAGTAACGAATTGCATAAAGCAATTCTTGGATTCTTCTTGAGTTTCGGGAGAGGCTACATCAAAGAAAACAGTTAACGAAGTTCTTTTGTCGAGCCCTGACATTCTCCATGATGTAGTGTTCCCTTGTCCTATAACAACATCAGAAACAAAAGGCCCTTTCTGTGAAAATTTTACGCATAATTAGTTACCAGTTAACTATGTACACTATATATCAGATATACTATTATATTATACTATACATATCATATGCATACCCTTTCCAAAGATGAACAAGGACCAATTACACCCTGGACGCGTAGCTCCTTAGAACAAGAAATTTCAAAAATACCACTGAAAAAGAAAAGTTAGACATATTCACACACACACACACACACACGCACACGCACACACACAGTGCATACGTAAACTAATGTCATACGTACTTGAAGGAGAGTTGAAGTGAATTTGACCCCTTTTCAAACAGTCTCTTAAAGGATTCCTTAAAAACAACGTGCCCAAAGCTTTCTGCAAGGACTACGAGACCACCACTTCTTTCAACTGCCACCTTCATCTCGTCTAATCCCACCTAGAATATCGATTATAAGATCTTATACAACTTAAGAAGGCATATAAATATACATTATCTAATATATAATGCTCATGTATGTAGAATACGAACCTGATCAAGTGAACAGGCAAAAATATCAAGCACGTGCCCCTGGTTTACAAGCTGTGAGACAGAAACCACCGTAAGTACCGCGTTTCTTTATGCTTTTGTGTGTGTGCGAGTGTGTAAATACAAATGACATATTCTTACTTGCGATGCTAGGCCTTCGTAAAACTTGACAGCTTTGTGATAATAAGGAACAGAGCCCTTTTGAATATCTTTGTGCGACCGAATTGGCTCCGATAGCTCCTTACCAACAATCTGTAAAAATATATATAAATACAATATCGGAATATATAACATACATACAGTAACATATAACATGTGTCTATATCGCTATATATAGACAACCTAAGCAAGCATAAAATATACATCATACAGAGCGACATATGTTCTCTCTACAAATATATGTGAACATATGTAAACGTGTGTAGATTCACGTACACTTCCAGGACCGTCTGTACAGGGACCACCAATAAAAGCAAGAATTCTAGCACCAGTGCCAGGAACACAGGCACCAAGAAGCCCGGCAGCAACACTGAGAGCAGTACCCGTGCATCTAGATGCTCGTTGATGCGCTGGCACAGGAAACGCATCTTTCTGAAGCTCCTCTAGCATCTTTAAAGACAATCAAATATCAGTTATATATATGATGAAGAAAGCTTTAAAACATACTGCTGATAGAGTGAATTCACATTGTGAAGCGGGGAGCAAGAACCTGTTGATGCTGCTCTCGGATAGTCCGTCTTTGACACCGGCTATGACTCCAACTGTTGCTTTACGTGGGGCGAGTCCGAGCTGGTCTAGTATTTGGTCCTTCGTAACCTCTTTAGAACCACGGAAAACATATGACTTCGAACAAATTGAGAAACCGAGCTCATGTACGTGAACGTGGGTTCCGTAGGTTATCAGTCCGACCAGGGCATTCGATGGCAGTAGTGATATAGTCTATACAGAAATAAATATGTTACGTTATGTCCTAATATACATACATCCAAGTGTATATATACATTATCCGTAGGGGTGAGATATATGCATACATTTAATACAAACATATATAGATGAAAGGTTGTGTCTATATATACAAACCTGAATGAGGGCGGTACGCAGGAAGCCGAGCTCTTCTTCAATGAGACAAGTATCGAGCACAAAGAGGAAAATTGGGGCAACACCTTGCTGAATAGGAGAAATATACTCGACAGTGGAACACTGAAGCTCACAAGGACGGTAATCCTCGGTGATACCATGGTACTCCTGAGGTAACTGATTCCGAACCAAATCAAAAGGACAAGCCCAGATCTTGGCCTGATAATCGACTCCGCAGAAGATATTGAGGATTGCCCGGCATGTCCTGCACCTGACGGGAGTGTATGGGAAGGACAGCGGCGGGATTTGAGAGAGGTTGGAGTGGGGATATGACGGCCGCGGGCGGGATCACACACTTGGATACCTCGATTCGGCTGTTTGGCCATACGTTCCAGGACATCCGAATCCCGTCTGCAGCCTCGATCTCTGCGAACTCCGCCATAGCTCCACTGCTTCGTCTCGGCTGCCCTAAATCGCTCTCTTTTAGGGTTCTTCCTGGATCTAAGGATTTTGACTTTCAGTCAACTTTAATAGCGTTTAACCTTTTTTATAAAGGGTTGCTTAAGTAGAAATTATAGACCATATATATTGTCTTTTGTTTTAATTTAATAAAATTAATAAAATATTTAATTTGCAGGGTATTTCTACATTGTTATAAAACATAAAACAATATGTTATTAATATTATTATTTAAGTAAATTAAGCTAATTAGAAACATTATACTTATTTAATGTATTTAATGTAATATAATTATGTTTTTTTTATAACATTAATAACTGATAGATTTTGAATCCAACCCACGTTATAAAAACGTGTTTTCATACCCTCTGTTTTGTTGACAGCGTTCATATAGACAGGAATATACTAGTATATAATATATTTATTTTAGATATAAAAATATTTAATAATAAATAGTTGTATATCTACAGGTGTTTATAAATACATTAAATGATTAGTAATTATAACTTATAATAATTAAAATGTATTATAAATATTAAATACATATATACAAAATATTTTATTTGTTTATATAGTTAAGTGTTTCATCATTTGGAAATTAATATAAATATATACATAGTTGTGCTTGTTAAGAATTCACAATCATAATTTCAAATTATGATTTATACACACACACACACACACACATAATTCAAAAACATGAAAGGAGCTCGTTTTGTAAATAACTAGGACATACATGATTATATTAAATACAAAGTAATTATAAAATTTATGTATTATTATTTTTAAGAGTAAAAATATATTTAAGAAAACTGGGTATATATGGTATTTTCTCTAAGATTAATTAGATTACATTTATTAATTTCTGATCGACAATGGAATTTATTAAAATTAAAACTAAACTATTTTAAATGTCTCTATAAGTAAAAGCAAATAAACAACACGCGCAAATCAGTGTTTTTGGGACATGCGTGCGCGTCCTGTAATTATAATATAAATATACTCGTATAAATTTTTTATATAAGCTACTGTAGCTCCGTGGATAGAGCGTCTGTTTCCTAAGCAGACAGTCGCATGTTCGATCCCTTACTGACGCGTTTAAATAATGTTTACTTAATTTTTGAATACTAATTAAAAGGTTGCTAGTTAGTTTAATTTTCGAATGCTAATTAAAGGTCACTAGTTCAATTCATGTTTACTTTAATTTTCAAATGCTAATTAAAAGGTCGCTAGTTCAATTCATGTTTACTTTAATTTTCAAATGCTAATTAAAATGTCGCTAGTTCAATTCATGTTTACTTTAATTTTCAAATGCTAATTAAAATGTCGCTAGTTCAATTCATGTTTACTTTAATTTTCAAATGCTAATTAAAAGGTCGCTAGTTCAATTCTTGTTTACTTTAATTTTCAAATGCTAATTAAAAGGTCGCTAGTTCAATTCACGCCAGGCTTTCTAGGGCTTCCAGCTATGGAGGCGAAGAAGAAGAAGATCCTGGCGGGATCATTCTTTGCGCTTTTGGTAATTGCGTCTTTGCGCCTGCTGCCACCGGCATCAATGCTTCCTGCTGTGTAAGTAATGGGTTTGAATTAGATGAAATCCATATGCATTTCACTCAAATCTGTTCTCAAAATTCTAATCTAGCTCATGTCCACGTTTAAGTATGTAATTTAGGGTTTAACTAATGTATTTTAATTCAGGGGTTTAACTAATTATCTACATTAATTATATACTTTTAGTACAATTTAGAGGTTTAATTAGCGGGTGGTTTGGGAGGCCCGCACAAGGGAGTTCTGCAAAGTAGGCAGCGTCAACCCTTGGCCAGCCTATTCAACCCTCCAAAAATTAAGTGCACACTAGAGGTGCTGTAACGAGCCTTCACCCATTACTTTGTTTTCCTTACTCATTAGTTTAAGGCAAGTTTTAAAGTGCCCAATGTGCCCTTTTTATACACCTCAACTGCACCGGAGCCAAGCTAAGGCTCGTGGGATAAATGCCTCCTAGAAGCATATTCCAGTATCTTAACTCTCGTGTATTTGGAATATTCTGAGAATGTACTGACTTGTTGTTTTCCCACAGGATTG
>PUQB01000200.1:0-107489 GCA_003024785.1 Selaginella tamariscina | reverse complement strand
TATGTTGATGATTTGCACGTTTATGTACTAGGTGTGTTTATTCAAATATCTCTAAGAGCTCTTTGAAGGCAATAGAAGCTGCACGGGAAAACAAGTCACCATTCTCAGGAGACATGGCTATCACATGGAGAAACCGAGGCAAGTGTCCATTAACTCCAGGAGAGGCCGCATTTATTCTTCAGTCTTTGCAAGTCCCAAGCAGCATGTCCATCTATTTAGCTTCAGGTACGTCAGCATAGTATGTGTAGCCTACGGTCTTTATATGTTGTATATGTATAGACACATAGACACCTACACACATAACATATAATGCCGGCATATGTGTTTGTTTTCATTGACGAACACATACCTGTGTCTTGTTGTTTTGTTCGGATAGCAGCATAACGTATCTCTGCCCCCATAGAATTAATGTGCTTAGTAGCAGACGATTTTTAATGCTAGGCATATTAACATCTCACTGTTATCTGCACGCTCCTTTAGGAAATTCTGTACCAACACACATTTCTTCAGGTAATGGGCTTCTTGAGGAAGCGCAGTTTACTCGAGTATATCCAAACGTGTATAGAAAGCGGGACATTCTAAATCCTGAAATGTTAAGAGCTCTACATGGGAACTCAAATGCAGCCCTCGACTACTACATAGCAGTACACAGTGACATATATATTGCTACGTACTTTGGAAAATGGACAAGATGGTGGTGGCAATGCGAGTAATGGAGAACCGTGGTGACAAAACAGTGGTACTTAATAGGAGGGCTTTTGCTAATGGTGTGTCAAGTGGACTTAAAGGTGATGAGCTCGCTAAATACATGTGGGAAGTTCACAGATTAAGCATGGAAAATGGAGATAATCTGCCTTTGCCGGATTGCTTCTGTAGAAACAGCACCACAGCATAATGAGGTATGTATGTATATTACATTCGAGTTAATATAATACTATGAGAGTTTTACATACTGATTTTAAATTATTAAGTCCAAAATAATTTAGTTTATAATTGTTAAAGTAAATTTGATTTATTAATAGATATTATTCTCATAACTCAAGCTTCGGTTATATTCTATGGATATACTAAGAATATTTAAGATATCCCTCTTAAATCAACGGCTATTAAAGTATGCTGGAATATATAAAAACCTCTCCTGTTGTTGCCGTGCATTCTTCATCAGTGTAATGTTCGACAGCGTACTTCTACACACACACAATATGACCAGTATATGCTATGTATGTGTGTGGTATTAGGTGTTGCACTCGTTCATAAACCATTCGTGTACACCGAATGGAACTCACTGGACACATACACACACCCAAGTGTTCCTCTTAATAAACTATATATATATATATATATATATATATATTATATATATATATATATATATATATGTACTTTACTAAGTTAGGGTTCTTGTTTAGGGCTTCGATGCCGCGCTGGTGGGAAGATGCACGCGCCGCGGCTGCGCCAATGTGCGGCTTTGCATTTAAGCTCCTCATGATCGCAGCTGTGGTGCTCTATGTTCAGGGGGAATTCATACATGGCTTGACCATGGTTTGGAGAATATCGTCCGAGGTCCTTTGACAGAGCTTGTAGACGGCCAGTCCGTGATGGAATGCGAGATGCTGCTCGTCACATCGTCTGGGGCTTCTTTCCGTCGGCATGGTTCAGCACTCTCTTTCCTGCTCTTGCCACGGTAAGCAATCCATTTATGTGCTGTGTATTTATGCGCACATATGTCTTAAGGATTCAGTCCACGAACCAGAAACAGGAAAACACAATATGAAGTTTAATGCTAATATCCAATTATTCACTGAACCATGCTTTCGTTTATTATTTTGTCCACAGAGTGTTGTCTATGTGCATCTTCTAGCAAGTTTTCCGTTTGCAAAGCTCAGACCAGGAGACTGTGTGTGTGTGTGTGTTTGAGAGAGAGAGAGAGAGCACTCCGTGACGTTTATCTTACAGGGATGGGGTGGTGGGCATCGCAAGAGAAGATTGGCAGATGCAGGAACCGGTGAAAGCGCCAACGAGGCAGTCCTTCGCAACCAGAGGCCGGTAATGCGCTCGCGCGCGTGTAGTGTGCGTGCGTGCGTGCGGCTTAACACTTCCGTTTTCAGTCTACGTCTACTCCTCTTACAACGGCATACATGCACATCAAGAAGTGTGGTCCTTGCAAAGCCTCAACATTAGGCACTAATCGTAACCTTTTGGTAAGCTTTATACTACAAGCCTGTGTGTGTGTGAAGATGATGAACTCATAAGCTTATAGAAGGTAATGAATTCATAAGCTTATATGTGCGCTTAGCAGTTTACTATGCGAGGTCTAGCGTTGAAATCTTGCGATCGGTCTTTTTGATATGACAAATTCATTACTTTGTAAATATTTCTTCAAATATGAAATCGATACTTCTTCTATGGACATTCCTTTACATGTGTTTCTAGAAGTGCACTGTGTGTCACACACACATATAGAGAATCCAGCCTTGGTATAACTCATTTTATTGGTTGTGAAACGGATTTATGTATTCGCCTGAAAAATTTGTATATTTAAGCGCATGTAGCTCAGTCCTGTTATTTATAAACTTATTAGAGGATAGTTATATAGCTCTTAATTATACACAGACACACTCATGTATGAAGAGTATCTATTTTAGAATTTAAGCAAGAGATGACCATTGTACACTGCATTGTGTATATACAAACGCACCATGTTCGTATATTTTGTGTGTAGTAGCTATATACATACATGAATTTATCTAGTTTAAAGCAATTTCTTTCCTGCTCTCACCTGTCAGTGTGTAAGTTCATGTGTATTGTGTGCGTGTGTGTGTGGCTCCAGTGAAAGAATTAAAAGATTGTTCCTTAAACATTTAATGCACCAGAAAAACTCTCTGAATTCAATATAATATCTTATGTGTGTGCATATGCATTGTGTGTGTGTGTGTGTGTACTAAGTTTTGAATACACCAGTTTGAGTATGGAGATGAATGTGGATCTGTTGTGTTACATGGATGCAGCAAGGTGAAAAAGTGCAATATCAGGCCTATGCATGTGTGTGTGTGTGTGTGTGAGAGAGGAGAGAGAGAGAGAGAGAGATGTCTTCTCAGACTGCGTAAACATCAAAGAGTGTTGTGCTTACAAAGCCTGTAAGCGCTATATATAAGTGTGTGTGTTGTGTTTTAAGGTATGAACTGATAAGCTTCTATCAGTTTACTAAAGATTTTATACATCGTTGAGCTACAGAAAGCTCAATGTGTGCATACACGCGCGTGCCTGCGCGTACACACACACACACGGACATAAGATACATAGAGACGTATATTCCACCTGGATGCATATATATTATATATAGAGAGAGAGAGAGAGAGAGAGAGAGAGAGAGAGAGAGAGAGAGAGAGAGAGAGAGAGAGTACATATGTAGCAGATAGCACATTTCTAACAGTGTCCGATAGATATGCAGAATGGCAAAATGAGCCTGTGTACTGACAGACATTGCGGGTGTGCGTGTGTGTGTGTGTGTGTGTGTGTGTATGAGAGAGAGAGACTACGGAGCAAGTATACTTCTAAAAAATTTGAATGGATTACGAGCATATATTAATCTCGAGTTTTAGCTTTAATATATGGCTCATATGCATTATTCGCAAGAAGTTGTTCGTGCGGAACTGTTTGGTACAAGTCCTCCCGACTTATTGTAATAATAATAATAATGAAATAGATATTATGGTTTACAAAGATAGGAATATGTATATATTTGTGTAGGCAGATAGATATGCAACATACTGTATATATGATTGATCCCGTGTGTAAAAAGTGATGAAAATTATGCATGTACATTGTTAGAGGTTGGATAAGCTAAGAAAATAGCAATATATTCGTTAGATAAGTGAATAGTAAATTATGTGTGGTGTGTGTGTTGTGTGTGTGTGTGTGTGTCTATACACACACACACACACACACACACACGTTGTTTACTTATGCATAGACAATGCATGTTGTCAAAGAGCTCCTTAGCCACTGCCGCACCATATAAAATGTACCCTTTTGTATCCCTCTCTCTCTCTCTCCTCACACACACACACACACACACTTATATATATATATATATATCTCCGCTTGATGCGGGGATACGTATGCATGTAAATTATACCTCCAAACCCTTCTTTAAGTAGGGTTTGGAGCAAGATGGTATAATTAGAACAACAATGATGATAGAAGACGGGTTTACCATGAACCTAACACAATTAACAATGTGTTATATCAAATATTTAGGTACAGAGTTAGGGTGTTGTCTAGGGCTTAAGGGAGGGCGATGCCGCGCTGGTGGGACGATGCACGCGCCGCGGCTGCGCCAATGTGCGGCTTTGCGTTTAAGCTCCTCATGATCGCAGCTGTGGTGCTCTATGTTCAGGCGGAATTCGTTCATGGGTTGACCAATGGTTTGGAATGGTATGGAGACTGTCGTCCGAGGTCCTTTGACAGAGCTAGTAACGTGTCCGATAACGGAACTTGTAGACGGGCCAGTCCGTGATGGAATGCGAGATGCTGCTCGTCACATCGTCTGGGGCTTCTTTCCGTCGGCCTGGTTCAGCACTCTCTTGCCACGGTAAGCAATCCATTTATGTGCTGTGTATTTATGCACACACATGTCTTAAGCATTCAGTCCATGAACTAGAAAATGGAAAACACAATATGAGGTTTAATGCTAATATCTATATATACACGTAATTATTCACTGAGCCATGCTTTCGTTTATTATGTTGTCCACAGAGTGTTGTCTATGTGCATCTTTTAGCAAGTTTTCTTTTTGCAAAGCTCAGACCAGGAGACTGTGTGTGTGTTTGAGAGGCACTCCGTGCGTGTGTAAGGATGCATTTAAACGTTTATCTTACAGGGATGGGGTGGTGGCCAGCGCAGGAGAAGATTGGCAGATGCAGGAACCGGTGAAAGCGCGAATGAGGCAGTCCTTCGCAACCAGAGGCCGGTAATGCGCTCGCTGTGTGTGTGTGCGTGCGTGCGTGTGGTTTAACACTTCCGTTTTCAGTCTACGTCTGCTCCTCCTGCTAAACGGCATACATGCACATCAAGAAATGTGGTCCTTGCAAAGCCTCAACATCAAGGCACTAATCGTGACCTTTTGGTAAGCTTTATACTACACGCGTGTGTGCATACTATGCGAGGTCTAGCGTTGAAATCTTGCGATCGGTCTTTTTGATATGACAAATTACTTTGTAAATCTTTCTTCAAATATGAAATCGATACTTCTTCTATGGACATTCCTTTACAGTGTGTCACACACACATATAGAGAATCCAGCCTTAGTATAACTCATTTTATTGGCTGTGAAACGGATTTATGTAGTCGCCTGAATACTTTGTATATCTAAGCGCATGTAGCTCAGTGGATAGAGCGTCTTGTTATATATAAACTTATTAGAGGATAGTTATATAGCTCTTAATTATCACACACACGCATGTATGAAGAGTATCTATCTTAGAAATGGTTCATGCCAACCAAGAGATGACCATTGTACACTGCATTGTGTATATACACACGCACCATGTTCGTACATTTTGTGTGTAGTAGCTATTTGGGACCATGCTTAACACACATACATACACGCTTGAATTCCTGCTCTCACCTGTCATTCATGTGTATTGTGTGTGCGTGTGTGTGTGGTTCATATAAATAATCAAAAGATTATGCATTACATTTCTCTCACCACAAAAACTCTATGAATTTCAATATTAATATCTTATGTGTGTGCATAGGCGTGTGTGTGTGTGTGTTACTAAGTTGCGAATGTGGATCTGTTGTGTTACAGGGATGGGTGGAGACAGATAGATGCAGCAACAGGTGAAAAAGTGCAATATTAGGCCTATGCGTGTGTGTGCGTGCGTGCGTGTGTGTGTGTGAGAGAGAGAGAGATGTAGATGACTTTTCGACTGCATGTGTACGCATCAGGGAGTGTTGTGCTTACGAGGCCTGTCAGTATTCATAGCATATAAGTGTGTGTGTATGTGGTGTGTGTGTTGCGTTTTAAGGTAATGAACTGATAAGCTTCTATCAGTTTACTAACGATTTTATATAAAATTTTAGAAGTACACACACAACGCACACGCACACGCACACGCACACGCACACGCACACATTGTTTGTATGTACACAGGTTCATTTTGCATACAAATCATTCTGCACAATTTACTTTACTACTATCTCAACGATATATGAAGTGTGCCCTACATGTGTGCGTTGATGTGCATAAAATGCATACTTGTCTCTTCATTGTCTCATTTTACGGTATGTATGTATGTATGTATGTATGCAGGTGGTGTATATGTCTCTGTGTATCTTACGTCCGCACTTTTGGTTTGTGTGTGTGTGTGGACACATTCTGCTAGCGTACGCATAGATTACCTTATTGAAATGTAAACCATATCTTCTGTAGCTCATATATACACAAGGGTTTTGCCGGCGTATATGAGGAATCTGAACTCCGGTTGCAGTTATGATCAGGTAACTATACCGTATATTAATATATCATTCATATGCATTATTCCCGAATTATTCGTGTAAGCACTGGACAGAGCGTCTGTTTCCTAAGCAGAAAGTCGCAGGTTCGATCCCTGTCTGGTGCGTTTGCTGATGCATATAGCTTGTTTGGTGTGGTAGAGTTTCTGTCGATACTATATTTATGTGTGTGTGAGAGTTGGTGATGTATATTTTAAATATGTATTATTGGACTGGTGTGTTTTTTATACCTTTGTATCAACTTTCTGCTTTATATTTTATATCATTATAATACTTGCATGTGTTCATAAAAGTAATGCTAATTATAATACCAAACTAAATTAATTTGACAAGTTAATTATAATATTAAAAGACTGCAAAAGTAGTATATACATCAATTTAATTTTTTTAATTTCTTAAGAGCATACTAAATATATGTATATGCATTAGACACACATGACCTGTTTGTTTATATATTTCATTTCTCATAAATATATCTTATTATTTTATTAATATATTCAACAATATATGTACTATGAAGTGTGAATATAGATGTTTCTTAGTTCAAATAAATTAATACTTAATTGTTAATTACAATATTAAAAACTTTTGAAGCGTATAAAATGTACATGCACAACATACCCCTCTCTCTCTCTCTCTCACTACACACATACACACACACACACACACACATTTATTTATTTCTCTCTTGCTACAAACCCTACCAACTTAGAGAGGTACAATTTACATGCATACGTATCCCCCTATCAAGCGTGGTATAATTAGAACAATCACTAACACACACACTGGCTACAGAGTTAGGGTTGTTGTCTAGGGCTTAAGAGTGGGCGATGCCGCGCTGGTGGGACGATGCACGCGCTGCGGCTGCGCCAATGTGCGGCTTTGCGTTGAAGCTCCTCATGATCTCAGCTGTGGTGCTCTATGTTCAGGGGGAATTCGTTCACGGCCTGACCAATGGTTTGAAGAAATGTTCAGGGGGAATTCGTTCACGGCCTGACCAATGGTTTGAAGAATGTTCAGGGGGAATTCGTTCACGGCCTGACCAATGGTCTGAAGAATGTTCAGGGGGAATTTGTTCATGGCCTGACCAATGGTTTGGAGACTGTCGTCCGAGGTCCTTTGACAGAGCTAGTAACGGGTCCGATAACGGAACTTGTAGACGGGCCAGCCCGTGATGGAATGCGAGATGCTGCCGTCACATCGTCTGGGGCTTCTTTCCGTCGGCCTGGTTCAGCACTCTCTTTCCTGCTCTTGCCACGGTAAGCAATCCATTTATGTATTTATGCACACATACGTGCAGAATCACTTGTATTCAGTCTATGAACCAGAAACAAGAAAACACAATATGAGGTTTAATGCTAATATTTATGCATATACACTAATACATACGTACGTACTTAAACCATATTATGTTGTCCACAGAGTGTTGTCTATGTGCATCTTCTAGCAAGTTTTCTTTTTGCAAAGCTCAGACCAGGAGACTGTGTGTGGGTGTGTTTGAGAGAGAGAGAGACCATTGTGTAAAGATGCATTTAAACGTTTAGCTTACAGGGATGGGGTGGTGGCCAGCGCAGGAGAAGACTGGCAGATGCAGGAACCGGTGAAAGCACGAACGAGGCAGTCCTTCGCAACCAGAGGCTGGTAATTCGCATGTGTGTGTGCATGCGTGCGTGTGGTTTAACACTTCCGTTTTCAGTCTACGTCTGCTCCTCCTCTACAGCGGCATACATGCACATCAAGAAGTGTGGTCGTTGCAAAGCCTCAACATCAAGGAACTAATCGTAACCTTTTGGTAAGCTTTATAAGAAGCGGAACTCCATAACATAATGTGCGTGTGTGCGTGCGTGTGATAAGCTTATATGTGCGCTTAGCAGTTTACTATGCGAGGTTTAGCGTTGAAATCTTGCTATCGGTCTTTTTGATATGACAAATTAACTACTTGTAAATCTTTCTTCAAATATGAAATCGTCAAAAGCATACTTCTTCTATGGACATTCTTTTACGTATGTGTTTCTAGAAGTGCACTGTGTGTCACACACACACATCCTATAACTCATTTTATTGGCTGTGAAACGGATTTATGTTTATATATATATATATAATATATATATATCTAAGCTCATGTAGTTAAGTGGATACGTCTGCTCTAAGCAGAAAGTTGCAAGTTCGATCCTCAATTGTGGATTTCACTTTGTTCCGTTAAGCACTATGTGTTATTTAGCACTATCTTTATATTATATACTCTATGATATATATATTTATTCACCACTTCTCGCAGTCTCACTTCTCACAATCATCATTTTAGTAAATATGAAACAACTTAACGAATTCAATACAATAGATTATGTGTTGCATGTCGTGTATACACGTGTGTGTACCAAGGTTTGAATACACCAGTTTGCATATGATCTGTTGTGTTACATGGATGCAGAAGTGCAATATCAGGCCTATGCATGTGTGTGTGTGTGTGTGTGTGTGCTTACTTATGCATAGACAATGCATGTTGTCAAAGAGCTCCTTAGCCTCCTGTACAGTGCCGCACCATATAAAATGTACATGCACATGTATTTTTTTAATACCCTTTGTATTCAACATACCCTCTCTCTCTCTCTCTCACACACACACACACACACACTTAATATATAGTATACCTCCATCTCTAAGTTGGTAGGGTTTGCAGCAGATGCTAACTCAGAACCTTGTTAATTGTGTAATACAGTTAACAATATATATGGGTACGGAGTTAAGGTTGTTGTCTAGGGTTAAGGGAGGGCGATGCCGCGCTGCAGCTGCGCCAATGTGCGGCTTTGCGTTTAAGCTCCTCACGATCGCAGCTGTGGTGCTCTATGTTCAGGGGGAATTCGTTCATGGTTGACCAATGGTTTGGAATATGTTCAGGGGAATTCGTTCATGGCCTGACCAATGGTATGGAGAATGTCGTCCGAGGTCCTTTGACAGAGCTAGTAACGGCTCCAATAACGGAACTTGTAGACGGGCCAGTCCGTGATGGAATGCGAGATGCTGCTTTTCTTTCCGTCGGCCTGGTTCAGCACTCTCTTTCCTGCTCTTGCCACGGTAAGCAATCCATTTTTGTATTTATGCACATATACGTGATCACTCGTATTCAGTCTATGAACCAGAAACAAGAAAACACAATATGAGGTTTAATATTTATACATATACACTTAATACATACGTACTTATATATCACTGAAACATGCTTTCGTTTATTATGTTGTCCACAGAGTGTTGTCTATGTGTATCTTCTTTTGCAAAGCTCAGACCAGGAGACTGTGTGTGTGTGTGTGTGTGTGTGTGTGTGTGTGTCTGTGTTTGAGAGAGAGAGAGAGCACTGTGTAAAGATGCATTTAAACGTTTATCTTACAGGGATGGGGTGGTGGCCAGCGCAGGAGAAGACTGGCAGATGCAGGAACTGATGAAAGCGCGAACGAGACATTCCTTCGCAACCAGAGGCTGTAATTCGCATGTGTGTGTGCGTGCGTGCGTGTGGCTTAACACTTCCGTTTTCAGTCTACGTATGCTCCTCCTACAACCGCATACATGCACATCAAGAAGTGTGGTCCTTGCAAAGCCTCAACATTAAGACACTAATCGTAACCTTTTGGTAAGCTTTATACTACAAGCGTGTGTGTGTGTGTGAAGATGATGAATTCATAAGCTTATAGAAGGTAATGAATTCATAAGCTTATATGTGCGCTTAGCAGTTTACTATGCGAGGTCTAGCGTTGAAATCTTGCGATCGGTCTTTTTGATATGACAAATTCATTACTTTGTCTTCAAATATGAAATCGATACTTCTTCTATGGACATTCCTTTACATGTGTTTCTAGAAGTGCACTGTGTGTCACACACACATATAGAGAATCCAGCCTTGGTATAACTCATTTTATTGGTTGTGAAACGGATTTATGTATTCGCCTGAAAAATTTGTATATTTAAGCGCATGTAGCTCAGTCCTGTTATTTATAAACTTATTAGAGGATAGTTATAGCTCTGTGAGAGTTCGGAATATAGAAATGTGTATATCCATTAGTTTAGAAACCTTAAATTATATACCTCCTCTCGGAAGTGTAAGTTGGTTAGGGTTCTCTTGTAGACGGGCCCGGATCTGGAGGAACATCAGGAGGAGGCACTGGTGGATCTGTAGGCACAACTTGTTCCCGTTGCACAAAATGCTTCAACCGTTGCATATGTAAATCTCCGGAGGATCGGGTTGAATGTCGTGCCGAACCTCATAAACCTGTGGCCTACTTGCCGTAGCACTCGATACGGTCCTTTCCACTGAGGAAGGAGACTCTTAGCTAAACCACGTACCGTAAGCTTGGGAAAACGAACCAACACCAGTTCATCAACCTTGTACTCCGCAGGAGGACGATGATGCGAGTTGTAGCGTTGTTGTTGTCCTACTTGTACGCGGCCCAAGTGTTCTGCTGACTCCGCACGAACCAATGGAAGAATGCTCGTCAGATACCGATCCCACGACCTAGCATCAGCAGCTCGCGGTAACCGAGAAGGCAAACCCAACTCCGTTGGCAACACCGGGTCATGACCATACAAGAGCTTATATGGGAAGTACCAATGGAACTTTGAACTCCAGTGACATAAGCATATCGGAGAGACGGCAGATAACCATCCCAATCTGAATGTTGAAAGTTCACATACTTCCGATCATCCCCTTGAAGGTTCTGACGAGCCGTTCCACTAAACCATCTGTCTGAGGATGATAAGCACTTGTGAAAGTGTGGCGTATCCCTAATCGAGATGTCAAAACATGAAATGCCTCAGCCATAAATGCGGACCATTATCCGAGAGAATTCGCTCCGGACAAGAATGCTGAAACACGACCCGATTCAGGAGAAACTGACCAACAGCAAAGCAGTCGCACTAGCAAGAGCACCAACTTCTACCCAACGAGTTAGGTAATCAGAAGCAATAATAACGTACTCGTTACCAGCAGTTGACCGCGGAAAAGGTCCCATCAAATCAAATGCCACCAATTCAAACGGACGAGAAACTGCAATTGACTCCAACCGTCCTTCCGAAGCACATGGGGGAGTATTGCGAGCTTGGCACCACACACACAGCTACACATACCGAATCACATCTCCTCGCAACTCCGGCCAATAGAAAGATCTGCAGCTTCTCCATCACCCGACGATGTCCCATGTGCCCGCCAAGAATAGGAGAGTCATGGTAAGCATGGAGGAAGCGTGGAATGAAGATTGAAGGCACCACCAACCGCAAAGGATCATCTGGATCAGTCCCCACAAAATAAAGAAGGTCATCCTGAAGGCGATACTGCGAATGTAAATGCCTGAAAGGCAAGTCATCAGCAAGTGATGCAGGATTCTCAAACCCATCACGAAGCCTTCGAATCCACGGCTCAACCTTTTGAGCTTCCCGAACCTCATCCAAAGACGGCAAATCTAACTCTGCATTCTGCGGACACTGAATGTCAAGCACAGCAACTGCTGATGGTACGGAATCTTCATCCAAAAAGTCCACTGAAGCTGGAACAACTGGTTCCTCTGGGGCAACAGAAGAGAGAGAAGGTGGAAGAGGAGCCCGAGAAAGAGCATCAGCATCAGCCATGGAACTCCTGCGATGAACAACTTCAAAGTCGTAAATTTGAAGTTTCAAGGCCCACCGAGCAGTACGCCCAATCAAATTCTTCCGCTTCAACAACGAAGTGACTGCTGCATGATCGCCTTCCAACAACGTCCGCGAACCATGCAAGTAGGCATGGAGCTTCTCAAAACCCCAAACTGCTGCTAGACACTCCTTTTCTGTCGTGGAGTAATTCACCTCTGCTGGCTGCAATGTACGGCTGATGTACGCAATGGGATGTCGTTGGCCAGGAACACTCGTACTCTCCTGCATCAATACACCCCCGAGGCCGATGTCAGAAGCATCTACACGCAAGATGAAAGGACGGTGTAATCCGGGTACGCCAAAACTGGAGGAGTCGTCAACAACTCTTTGAGATCTGCAAATGCCTGCTTGCAATCCTTAGACCAAACAAAAGAAGTCATTGACGATTTCAACAACGCGCGCAACGGTGCAGTACGATCTGAAAGATGATCCACAAAACGACCCAGATATTGTACCTTGCCAAGAAAGCGTTGCACATCATTCACACACTTTGGCGTAGGGAACTTCAAAACTGCAACTAGTTTGTCAGGATCGACTTGCAAACCTTCACGTGAAATGCGATAACCCAGATAAGTGGTGTCCTTTGATCCAAACACACACTTAGATGGCTTCAACTTCAAACCAACTTCCCGCAGTCGATCCAAAACCTTACGTACATCACCGACATGCTCCTCCCACGTTCCATCCGAATGGATCAAAACATCATCGATGAAATCGGCAGTCACCTCCGGCATGTCGCAAAGAACCTCGTCCATCATACGCTGGAAAGTTGCTGGAGCATTGCTCAAACCGAAAGGCATCACCAAGAACTCGTACAGGCCAAATGGTGTCGAAAAGCAGTCTTGGGAATGTCCATGTCAGCCATCGGAACTTGCCAATATCCAGATGCGAGATCTAACTTGGTGAACCAACGGCTCCGCCCCAGTCGATCCAAAAGGTCTGCAGTATGAGGAAGTGGGTACACATCTGAGACGGTTACCTCATTTAACGGGCGATAGTCAATGCAGAATCGAACGCTCCCATCAGGCTTCGTCACAAGGTGAGGTTCGCACGCCCAAGGACTTCGAGACTTCCGGATAACACCCTTCTCCAACATCTCTTTGACATTCGCTCGTAAGATCTTGAGCTCCTTTGGTGACGACGCCGAACAGGTACCTTGATTGGCCTAGCTCTCCAGTTGGAATAGGGTGGCGTGTCGCAATCTTGGCCCCAGATGACAAGTCGAAGTTGAAAAGATCAGCATACTCCTTCTTGAGTTGATCAACAACTACAGCACGACGATCATCTGATGGATCCAAAGAAGAAAAGGAAGAGCATGAAGGGAAAATGGTTGGAAATAGGGTGAGACAAAAGTGATGGAAGCAGAGGTGGAAGCAGATGGACGAAGTGGAATAGAAGTAAGAGGAATGGAAGAAAGACGAGGGAGAGTCAAACAAGGGGAGACTTTTCAAAGTCACACTTGGCATGATTGCGAGTTAACCAATCCATACCAAGAATAAGGTGAAAAGCTTGACTCGGCACCACCCAAAGATTGAAGCTCGAGCTCACAATCATCCACACAAACAATGTCCACTTCATCTCGAACAAGCATGAGTATGTGTCCGTTGCCGTACAGAATGAAGACTGGTTCTACCGCACGACGCAAATGAAGGCTACAATGTGTAGCAACAGATTGAGAAATAGGACAAACTCGAACCTGTATCCACCAACACTGAAAGGAAAACAGGACATGAGTGTGATTAAATCGAGCTTGAAAAGTGAAAACGGATGATTTGGTGCCGAGTGAACCCCTTGATGATACTCCCGAAAGAAAGATGGAGGGTCACTAATTTATTTGCACGAGGACCCTCCTTACTTGTGCGATTCGTCGTTTCCCGAAGATCCACCGCATCACAACCTTCCACTGCAGCAGCACCAACGGGATGTTGTTGACGCCATGGGCTCCATCCTGGAAATGGGGGATGCCAATCGGGAAACCATTGACAGTGCCGATACGTGTGTCCAACCTTATCACACCCCAATAACGAACTGCACATCCACGTCCTTGTCCATGGGCTCCACCTTGTGCTGGTACATGAGCGGTAACAGCCTCAACCTCCATCGGAGCAGGTCCATCCCCAACATGAAGTGGAACAAGAGCACGTGAAGGCGCAAGTGGGAGAGGTGATGACTCATATCGTTGTGCTAGCCTCAAAGCATCATCAAGAGTCACTAGAGCTAGTGTATGCACAAGCCCCACAAGGTCTTAACGAAGTGCTAGCACAACATACCTAACTTGATACGTTCCGACATGTTAGGTTCTGCATATAACAAAAGGCTTCAAAAGCGAACACATAAATTGCATCACCGACTTAGATGGCTCCTGATGAATACGATGCAACTGCTGAAAAGCATTATCACAGTCGTCTGCATGCCCAAATGCACATTTGAGGATCTTTGGAAGAATATTCCAATCTTCACAAGTTGCAACATCCAGACCATTGTACCATTGCAACGCCGTCTCTTAAAAACAAGTAGGAAACTCACACAAACATTGAGCACCGTCCCATGAATGATATGTGGCAACCACAATAAAGTGGTCAAACCAATGGTACACATCATTTCCAGGATTTCCATAAAAGAAATTCGGTCGGACACAGGGGTTTGCAACATGAGTAGGAGGAGTACCCTAGACTGTGAATGTTGCTATCAACTAAGAATGATTATTCAGTTGCATACATATAGCATCCAACAACTACATGAGTAACTGCTTCACAGATAAGGGATTTGCCTATTGTGAATCCATGTACGAAGAAGAAAACAAATCTACAAGAAAAGAATAGATCTAAATAATGGAAAAGCTAGACCTAAGAAGACAAAGAAAAAAAAAGACATAAATACGAAGCGCTTAAAAAAAAAAAAGACACAAATACGAGCGCTTCGTAGGGACAATTAAAGGTGCCCTCACCTTCACTAATGTGAGAGCTCGGAATATAAAAATGTGTATATATCTATTAGTTTAGAAACCTAACTTATATATAAGACCGAGTGGTCCAAATTAAATCCAATCCCATTGTTATCAAAATCCACTACGCTAATCAAAATATGTGCACATGCAGCCGTACACGCGGATCTTACAGCTCTTAATTATCACACAGACACACGCATGTGTGAAGAGTATCTGTTTTAGAATTTATAACAAGAATTGACCATTGTACACTGCATTGTGTATATATATTTTGTGTGTAGTAGCTATTTGGGATGCTGTTTGCCACATACATACACGCTTGAATTTATCTAGTTTAAGCAATTTCTTTCCTGCTCTCACCTGTCAGTGTGTAAGTTCATGTGTATTGTGTGTGGTGTGTGTGTGGCTTCATACAAATAATCCAAAGATTATGCATTACATTTTCTCACAACAGTAAATTTTCATGTGTATGCCTATTTGTGTGTGGCTCCAGTGAAAGAATTAAAAGATTGTTCCTTAAACATTTAATGCACCAGAAAAATCTCTGAATTCAATATAATTCTTGTGTGTGTGCATATGCATATATATACGTGTGTGTGTGTGTTACTAAGTTTGAATACACCAGTTTACGTATGGAGATGAATGTGGATCTGTTGTGTTACATGGATGGAGCAAGGTGAAAAAGTGCAGTATCAGGCCTATGCAGGTGTGTGTGTGTGTGAGAGAGAGAGAGAGAGTGTTACTGATAAGCCTCTATCAGTTTACTAACGATTTTATATTCAAAATTTTAGAAGTATACTTGCTCTCTCTCTCTCTCTCTCTCTCTCACTCACACACACACACACACACGCACACACACGCACACAAAAGGTTCATTTTGCATACAAATTATTCTGCACACTTAACTACTATCGCAACGAATATGAAGTGTGCTCTACATGTGTGCGTTCATGTGCATAAAATGCATACTTGTCTCTTTATTGTCTCAGTTTGCGGTATGCATGTCTGTATATATGTATGCATGTATAATGCAGGTGGTGTATATGTCTCTGTGTATCTTATGTCCGCACTGTGTGTGTGTTGACACATTGGTATGAAACTCTGCTAGCGTCGCATAGATTACCCTATATGAAAGATGTAATATCTTTCTGTAGCTCATATATATACTAGGGTTTTGCAGGCGTATGTGAGGAATCTGAACTCCGGTTGCAGTTATGATCAGGTAACTCTGTGTCTATACCTGTATCGAGTTTTAGCCTCAATATATCATTCATATGCATTATTCCTGAGCTGAGTTATTCGTGTAAGCACTTGTAGCTCAGTGGACAGAGCGTCTGTTTCCTAAGTAGAAAGTTGCAGGTTCGATCCGTGTCTGTTGCGTATATCTATATAACTTAGAGTACGAAGTTCTATATATTTATGAGTTATGTATATTTTATATGTATTGTTGGACTGGTGTTTTTCTTTTTCTTTTTATCTTTGTATCATTTTTCTGCTTTATATTATATAATTGCATGTGTTCATAAACTGATTATTTTTTTTATATCAAACTAAAATTTAATTGACAAGTTAATTATAAATCTTATAATATAATATATACATCAATTTATTTTTCTTAAAAAATTTTAAGAGCATACTAAATATATGTACATGCATATATTTCATTTCTCATAAATAATATCTTATTATTTTTATTACTTCAATTAATTAATACTTAATTGAATTGTTAATGCTATATGTTAATCACAAATATTAAATATCAAATGTACATGCACATGTATTTTCTTAAAGCCCTTTTGTCTCTCTCACACACACACATTCACACGCATACACACACATTTATTTATTTTTTTCTCCGCTTGATGCTATGTATTCGTATGCATGTAAATTATACCTCCAAACCCTTATCTAAGTTGGTAGGTTTTGTAGCAAGATGTATAATTAACACAATGATGATGTTAAATTATATAGGTTACAGAGTTAGGGTTCTTGTTTAGGGCTTAAGCGCCGCGGCTGCGTTTTCCTCATGATCGCAGCTGTGGTGCTCTATGTTCAGGGGGATAGTTCATGGCTTGATCGGACCCGTTACTAGCTCGACCTGACGACATGGTCAAGCCATGAACGAATCCCCCTGAACTACTGTTCAGCACTCTCTTTCCTGCTCTTGCCAGTCTATGAACCAGAAACAAGAAAACAATATGAGGTTTTAATGCTAATATTTATACATATCACTTAATACATACATACGTACTTATATATCACTGAACCATATTATGTTGTCCCAGAGTGTTGTCTATGTGCATCTTCTAGCAAGTGCAAAGCTCAGACCAGGAGACTGTCTGTTGTGGGTGTGAGTGAGGAGAGAGAGACACTGTGTAAAGATGCATTTAAACGTTTATCTTACAAGAGAAGACTGGCATGCAGGAACCGGTGAAAGCGCGAAACGAGGCAGTCCTTCGCAACCAGAGGCTGGAATTCGCATGTGTGTGTGCGTGCGCACGTGTGGCTTAACACGTCCGTTTTCAGTCTACGTCTGCTCCTCCTGCTACAGCGGCATACATGCACATCAAGAAGTGTGGGTTGCAAAACCTCAACATCAAGGAACTAATCGTAACTTTGGTAAGCTTTAAAGAAGCGGAACTCCATAACATAATGTGCGTGTGTGCGTGCGTGTGATAAGCTTATATAGCAGTTTACTATGCGAGGTTTAGCGTTGAAATCTTGCGATTGGTCTTTTTGATATGACAAATTAACTATTTGTGAATCTTTCTTCAAATATGAATCGTCAAAAGCATACTTTTCTATGGACATTCTTTTTACGTATGTGTTCTAGAAGTCACACACAAGTCCTATAACTGAAACGGATTTATGTTTATATTTCTAAAGCAGAAAGTTGCAGGCCTGGCACATTAAATGTAGATTTCGCTTGTTCCGTTAAGCCACATGGTCTGTGTTATTTAGTATTATCTTTATATTATATACTCTATGATATATAGATTTATTCACTCACTTCTCGCAGTCTCACTTCTCACAATCTCACATTCAGATCTTCTTAGTAAATATGAACAGATTAACCACAATATCTTATGGGTGTGCATATGCATATATTTACGTGTGTGTGTGTTACCAAGGTTTGAATATACCAGTTTTGCATATGGAGACAAATGTGTGTGTGAGAGAGAAAGGAGAGAGATGTCTTTTTCAGATTGCGTACATATCAGGAGTGTAAGCCTGTAAGCACTTTACTTCGTATCATATAAGTGTGTGTTGTGTTTTAAGGTAAGGAACTGATAAGCTTCTTGGTTATAAAGATTTTATTTTCAAGTTTTTTTAGAAGTATACTTGCTTCTCTCTCACACACGCGCGCGCACGCCGCATATTCTCACACACACAATGTCTTTCTGTACATATGTTCATTTTGTCATTCTGCACAGTTTACTTAACTACTATTGCAACGATAGCCACATGTGTGCGCATACTTGTCTCTTTGTTATCTGCCTATCAGACACTGTGTTAGGAATGTGCTATCTGCTACATATGTACTTTACGATATATATATATTATATATCTGTCTGTGTGTGGTGTGTGTGTGTGTGTGCAGGCACGCCCGCGTATGCACACATTGGTCCAGAGCTTTCTGTACAACGGAATTTGTTCGCAAGAAGTTATTCGTAGTCGAGTTAAGTGTAGATCCAAGTAAGGTGGGTTATACACGTACATGCATACATATATATACCTCTCATTTATAACTAGCTACATATATACTATATATCTATGTATAAATAACACTGTTTGTTTTGATACATGCGGTGCACCTCCTTAACAAAATACTGTAAGTCTTTACTAAATTTAATACGCGTCGCACAAGATACATAGTTGTGGCTTATTTCTATATGTCTTATATATAACCCGAAGTGATAATAAGTTACCCATGTCTTCAGAATGAAACCATAAAACTATTATTGGTTTATTTTATGAAGCGCCTGTAGCTCAGTGGATAGAGCGTTTGTTTCCTAAGCAAAAAAGTCGCAGGTTCGATCCCTGTCTGGCGCGTTTACTTTTTTCTCTTGTGTATGTGTGTTGATACGACTTTTGGTGATGTAACAAGTAGATTTAAATATGTAGATCATATATACACTGGTACATGTACAAAGACGGGGTTTACCATGAACCTTACTTGTTTTGCATCATTGATGTTAGGGTTCGGGACGATGCACGTGGCGCGGCTGCGCCATGTTCAGGGTTCATGGTTACCAATGGTTTAGAGAATGTCGACCGAGGAACTTGTAGACGGGCCAGTCCGTGATGGAATGCGAGATGCTTCTCGTCACAATCTGGGGCTTCTTTCCGTCGGCCTGGTTTCTCCTGCTCTTACCACGGTATGACACATATGTCTTAAGGATTCAGGCCACGAACTAGAAACCGGAAAACACAGAAATTTAATGCTAAATCTATATATGCACACGTAATTATTCACTGAATACTGCTTTCGTTTATTATGTTGTCCAGAGAGTGTTGTCTATGTGCATCTTCTAGCAAGTTTTTCGTTTGCAAAGCTCAGACCAGGAGACTGTGGTGTGTTGTGTGTGTGTGTGTAGAGAGAGAGCACACCTCCGTGCGTGTGTGAAGATGCATTTAAACGATTATCTTACAGGAATGGGTGGTGGGCAGCGCAGGAGAAGATTGGCAGATGCAGGAACGGTGAAAGCGCAAATGAGGCAGTCCTTTGCAACCAGAGGCCGGTAATGCGCTCGCGTGTGTGGGTGCGTCGTGCGTGCGGTTTAACACTTCCGTTTTCAGTCATACATGCACATCAAGAATTGTGGTCCTTGCAAAGCCTCAACATCAACCTTTTGGTAAGCTTTATACTACACGCATGTGTGCATGTGTGTGAAGATGATGAATTCATAAGCTTATACAAGGTAATGAATATATGTAGCAGTTTACTATGCGAATATGAAATCGATACTTCTTCTATGGACATTCTTTTACATATGTGTTTCTAGAAGTGCACTGTGTGTCACACACACATATACAGAATCCAGCCTTGTATTAACTCATTTTATTGGCTGTGAAATGTATTCGTCTGAAAAATTTTGTATATCTAAGCTCATGTAGCTCAGTGGACAGAGCGTCTTGTTATATATAAACTTATTAAAGGATAGTTATATAGCTCTTAATACACACACGTATGAAAAGTATCTATTTTAGAATTATTAGCAAATGGGTCATGCCAAGGTAATGAACTGATAGCTTCTATCAGTTTACTAAAGATTTTATTCAATTTTTTCAGAAGTATACTTGCTCTCTCTCTCTCTCTCACACACACACACACACACACAACACGCACACGCACACCCACAATGTCTGTCTATATACAGGATTATTTTGCCATTCTGCACAATTTACTTAACTACTATTGCAACGATATATGAAGTGTGCCCTTCGTGTGTTATCTACCTATCGGACACTGTGTTGAGATGTGCTATCTGCTATACTCTGTCTCTCTCTCTCTCTCTCTCTCTATATATATATATATGCAGGTGGAATATACGTCTCTATGTATTGTGTGGTACGGGCAGGCACGCGCGTGTATGCACACATTGAGCTTTCTGTAGCTCAACGCTGTGGATTACGAGCATATATTATCTCGAGTTTTAGCTTTAATATATGGCTCATATTCATTATTCGCAAAAAGTTGTTCGTACAAGCGGAACTGTTTGGTACGAGTCCCGACTTAAACATGTGTCCAACGATATATTGTAATATAATAATAATAAATAGCTATTATGGTTTACAAAGATAGGAATATGTATATATTTGTATAGGCAGATAGATATGCAACATACTGTATATATGATTGATCCATACGAAGGCCGTGTGTGTGTGTGTAAAAAGTGATGAAAATATGCATGTACATTGTTAGAGGTTGGATAAGCTCCCGACGGTCAGGGATCGGCCTTCCTGTTGTATTTTCGTTATATACAACAATATATCCGTTAGTTAAGTGAATAATATAATGTGTGTGTGTACACACGTTGTTTAGACAATGCATGTTGTCAAAGAGCTCCTTAGCCTCCTGTACAGTGCCGCACCATATAAAATGTACATGCACATGTATTTTCTTAAAACCCTTTTGTATTCAACATAGCCCTCTCTCCTCTCTTCTCTCTCTCTCTCTCTCACCACACACACACACACACACACACACTTATCTATCTATCTATCTATTATATATCCGCTTGATGCTATGTATACGGGAATACGTATACATGTAAATACCTCCAAACCCTTCTCTAAGTTGGTAGGGTTTGCAGCAAGATGGAACAATCACTAACACAATGAACTAAAACACTGATAGAGACGGGTTTACCGTGAACCTTGTTAATTGTGTAACACAATTAACAATTTGTGTTATATCAAATATATATATATATCGGAGTTAGGGTTCTTGTTTAGGGCTTAAGTGAGAGCGATGCCGCGCTGGTGGGACGATGCACGCGCCGCGGCTGCGCCAATGTGCGGCTTTGCGTTTAAGCTTCTCATGATCGCAGCTGTGGTGCTCTATGTTCAGGGGGAATTCGTTCATGGATTGACCAATGGTTTGGAATATGTTCAGGGCAATTCGTTCATGGCCTGAACAATGGTATGGAGAATGTCATCCGAGGTCCTTTGACAGACCTAGTAACGGGTCCGATAACGGAACTTGTAGACGGGCCAGTCCGTGATGGAATGCGAGATGCTGCTCGTCACATCGTCTGGGGCTTCTTTCCGTCGGCCTGGTTCAGCACTCTCTTTCCTGCTCTTGCCACGGTAAGCAATCCATTTTTGTATTTATGCACACATACGTGCAGAATCACTCGTATTCAGTCTATGAAACAAGAAAACACAATACGAGGTTTAATATTATACATATACACTACTTATATATCACTGAAACATGCTTTCGTTTATTATGTTTTCCACAGAGTGTTGTCTATGTGCATCTTTTAGCAAGCTTTCTTTTTGCAAAGCTGACCAGGAGACTGTGTGTGCGTGTGTGTGTGTGTGTCTGTGTTTGAGAGAGAGAGAGAGCACTGTGTAAAGATGCATTTTAACGTTTATCTTACAGGGATGGGGTGGTGGCCAGCGCAGGAGAAGACTGGCAGATGCAGGAACCGGTGAAAGCGCGAACCAGACAGTCCTTCGCAACCAGAGGCTGGTAATTCGCATGTGTGTGTGTGTACGCGTGCGTACGTGTGGCTTAACACGTCCGTTTTCAGTCTACGTCTGCTCCTCCTGCTACAGCGGCATACATGCACATCAAGAAGTGTGGTCGTTGCAAAGCCTCAACCTCAAGGAACTAATCGTAACCTTTTGGTAAGCTTTATAAGAAGCGGAACTCCATAACATAATGTGCGTGTGGTGCGTGCGTGTGATAAGCTTATATGTGCGTTTAGCAGTTTACTATGCGAGGTTTAGCGTTGAAATCTTGCTATCGGTCTTTTTGATATGACAAACTAACTACTTGTAAATCTTTTTCAAATATGAAATCGTCAAAAGCATACTTCTTCTATGGACATTCTTTTACGTGTGTGTTTCTAGAAGTGCACTGTGTGTCACACACACACGTCCATAACTCATTTTATTGGCTGTGAAACGGATTTATGTTTATATGTATATATTTTTATATCTAAGCTCATGTAGTTAAGTGGATACGTCTGCTTCCTAAGCAGAAAGTTGCAAGTTCGATCCCTGCCTGGCACATTCAATTGTGGATTTCACTTTGTTCCGTTGAGCCACTATGTGTTATTTAGCACTATCTTTATATTATATTCTATGATATATATATTTATTCACCACTTCTCGCAGTCTCACTTCTCACAATCATCTTTTTAGTAAATATGAAACAACTTAACGAATTCAATACAATAGATTATGTGTGTGCATGTGCATGTATATACGTGTGTGTGTTACCAAGGTTTGAATACACCAGTTTGCGTATGATCTGTTGTGTTACATGGATGCAGAAGTGCAATATCAGGCCTATGCATGTGTGTGTGTGTGTGAGAGAGAGAGAGAGAGAGAGAGAGAGAGTATACTTCATATCATATAAGTCTGTTGTGTTTTAAGGTAATGAACTGATAAGCTTCTATAAAGATTTTACATTCAAATTTTTTTAGAAGTATACTTGCTCGTTACTGTCTCTCTCTCTCTCTCTCTCACTCTCACACACACACACACATGCAATGTCTGTCTGTACACAGGCTCATTTTGCCATTCTGCACAATTTACTTAACTACTATTGCAACGATATATGAAGTGTGCCCTTCGTGCCTGTGCATAAAATGCATACTTGTCTCTTTGTTATCTACCTATCGGACACTGTTAGAAATGTGCTATCTGCTACATATGTACTCTCTCTCTCTCTCTCTTCTCTCTCTCTCTCTCATATATATATATATATATGTGTGTGTGTGTGTGTGTGTGTGTGTGTGTGCAAGTGGAATATACGCTTCTATGTATCTTATGTCCGTTGTGTGTGTGTGTACGCGCGTGTGGATTACGAGCATATATTAATCTTGAGTTTTAGCTTTAATATGTCGCTCATATGCATTATTAGCAAGAAGTTGTTCGTACAAGCGCCAGTGCGGAACTGTTTGGTACAAGTCCCCGACTTAGATATTATGGTTTACAAAGATAGGAATATGTATATTTGTATAGGCAGATAGATATGCAACATACTATATATATGATTGATCCATACGAAGGCAGTGTGTGTGTGTGTAAAAAGTGATGAAAATTATGCATGTACATTGTTAGAGGTTGGATAAGGTCCAGGAAAATAAGAAAAAGTAATATATTCGTTAGTTAAGTGATTAATATAGTAAATTATATATATGTGTGTGTGTGTGTGTTGCTGTTGCTTACTTATGCATAGACAATGCATGTTGTCAAAGAGCTCCTTAGCCTCCTGTACAGTGCCGCACCATATAAAATGTACATGCACATGTATTTTCTTAATACCCTTTTGTATTCAACATACCCCTCCCTCTCTCTCTCCCTCTCTCTCTCTCTCTCTCTCTCTCACACACACACACACACACACACACACACACTTTATATATATACCTCCAAACCCTTCGCAAGTTGGTAAGGTTTGCAGCAAGATGCTAACTCAATGAACTAAAACACTGATACAGACGAACCTTGTTAATTGTATAACAACAGTTAACAATATATGTTGTTGTCTAGGGTTTAAGGGAGGGCGATGCCGCGCTGGTGGGACGATGCAGCTGCGCCAATGTGCGGCTTTGCGTTTAAGCTCCTCATGATCGCAGCTGTGGTTATGTTCAGGGGGAATTCGTTCATGGGTTGACCAATGGTTTGGAATATGTTCAGGGGGAATTCGTTCATGGCCTGACCAATGGTATGGAGAATGTCGTCCGAGGTCCTTTGACAGAGCTAGTAACGGTTCCATTAACGGAACTTGTAGACGGGCCAGTCCGTGATGGAATGCGAGATGCTGCTCGTCACACCGTCTGGGGCTTCTTTCCGTCGGCCTGGTTCAGCACTCTCTTTCCTGCTCTTGCCACGGTAAGCAATCCATTTTTGTATTTATGCACACATACGTGCAGAATCACTCATGAACCAGAAACAAGAAAACACAATATGAGGTTTAATATTTATACATATACACTTAATACATACGTACTTATATATCACTGAAACATGCTTTCGTTTATTATGTTGTCCACAGAGTGTTGTCTATGTGCATCTTCTTTTTGCAAAGCTCAGACCAGGAGACTGTGTGTGTGTGTGTGTGTGTATGTCTGTGTTTGAGAGAGAGAGAGAGCACTGTGTAAAGATGCATTTAAACGTTTATGTTACAGGGATGGGGTGGTGGCCAGCGCAGGAGAAGACTGGCAGATGCAGGAACCGGTGAAAGCGCGAACGAGACATTCCTTAGCAACCAGAGGCTGGTAATTCGCATGTGTGTGTGCGTGCGTGCGCGTGGCTTAACACTTTCGTTTTCAGTCTACGTCTGCTCCTCGCTACAACGGCATACATGCACATCAAGAAGTGTGGTCCTTGCAAAGCCTCAACATTAAGGAACTAATCGTAACCTTTTGGTAAGCTTTATGCGTGCGTGTGAAGATAATGAATTCATAAGCTTATGTGTGCGCTTAGCAGTTTACTATGTGAGGTTTAGCGTTGAAATCTTGCGATCGGTTTTTTTGATTTGACTTGTAAATCTTTCTTCAAATATGAAGTCGTCAGAAGTATACTTCTTCTGTTGACATTCTTTTACGTATGTGTTTCTAGAAGTGCACTGTGTGTCACACACACGTCCTATAACTCATTTTATTGGCTGTGAAACGGACTTATGTTTTCGCCTGAATTTTCTTTTATATATCTAAGCGCCTGTCGTTCAGTGGATAGAGCGTCTGTTTCTTAAGCAGAAAGGTGCAGGTTCGATCCCTGCCTGGCACATTCAATTGTGGCTTGTGTTAGATTTCGCTTTGTTGTGTTATTTAGCACTAAAAAGATCTGAATGTGAGACTGCGAGAAGTGGTGAATAATAATTAAAATATGAACAGATTAACCATCTTTATGAATTCAATACAAATCTTATGTGTGTGCATATGCGTATATATACGTGTGTGTGTTACCAAGGTTTGAATACACCAGTTTGCATATGGAGATGAATGTGTGTCTGAGAGAGAGAAAGAGAGAGAGAGATGTCATTTCAGATTGCGTACATATCAAGGAGTGTAAGCCTGTAAGCACTTCATATCATATAAGTGTGTGTTGTTAAGGAGCTTCTCGTTTACTAAAGAGTTTTTATTCGAATTTTTTAGAAGGATACTTGCTTCTCTCTCTCTCACACACACACACGCGCACGCACGCACACTCGCACACTTTCTTCACACATGTTCAGTTTGTCATTCTGCACAGTTTACTTAACTCCTATTGCAACGATATATGAAGTGTGCCTTACATGTGTGACAAGGGTATGCGTATAATATATATACTTCTATACACGTTATAATATCAGTAGTTAATATAATGATTTAGTTAACTCTAGTTTGCTTTTTTCTATTGGCAGGTTGATGAACAAAGAGAAACGATTAGTGAGAGAACGGCATCACACAAGGTAGGTATATATGTATACACACATACATGATGTGCACAAAATGCATACTTGTCTTCTACCCAGTGGTCCTTCATACGGGGTTGTGCTACGTGGGTAATCTGGCATGCACGAAACGCAGGAGTGTTCAAGGGGCAGAGGTGGCCTACTAAACGGACAGTCGTTTTCTTCTGGACAACACTGGTGTCAGCAGTCGCTTCTCACCATGAAGTTGCATGGGAGCGAGAAGATTTGAATGAGAGGGATCTGATGGAGAGGTGTGGCTCCCGCTGCTAGGAGTGAAGCTGCAAAACCAGGTGAAGTGGAGATGGAGCCCGCCCGGTGGTTAGTAAACTCTCACTGATGAGGGAGGCTTCTGCTGACGTAGTAGATGATGTGGCTATTAACGTAGGCAATGACGTGGTAGATGACATAGGTAATGGCGTGGCTCCTGACGTATATGGTGATGCAATTGATGACGTATGTAATGGCGTGGCTGCTGACGTGGTAAGTCACGTTTAACTTAATTATGAGGGAATAAGTAGTGTATTTTTGCTCCTTGAATAAACTTCTAACATTCCATCGAATGCATACTTGTCTCTTTATTATTTGCGTATCAGGCACCGTTAGAAATGTGCTATCTGCTATATATATATATATGTATGTATGTATGTATGTATGTATGTATATGCAGGTGGATATATGTCTGTATGTATCGGTTTGTGTGTGTGTGTGTGTGCAGGCACGCCCGTGTATTCGCACATTGGTCCAGAGCTTTCGGTAGATCAGAATTTGTTCACAAGAAGTTCTTCGTACACACACACGGCTAGTCGAGTCAAGTGTAGATCCAAAATATTATCTTATGTTATAAATGCATGTGTAACACATACATACCGGTGAAAGCGCCAACGAGGCAGTCCTTCGCAACCAGAGGCCGGTAATGCGCTCGCGTGTGTGGTGCGTGCATGCGTGCGTCCGGTTTAACACTTCCGTTTTCAGTCTACGTCTGCTCCTCCTGCTACAACGGCATACATGCACATCAAGAAATGGGGTCCTTGCAAAGCCTCAACATCTCGTAACCTTTTGGTAAGCTTATACTACACGCGTGTGTGCGTGTGTGTGAAGATGATGAATTCATAAGCTTATAGAAGGTAATGAATTCGTAAGCTTATATGCGCGCTTAGCAGTTTACTAAGCGAATATACTTCTTCTATGGACATTCTTTTACATGTGTTTCTAGAAGTGCACTGTGTGTCACACACACATATAGAGAATCCAGACTTGGTATAACTCATTTTATTGGCTGTGAAATGTATTCGCCTGAAAAATTTGTATATCTAAGCTCATGTAGCTCAGTGGACAGAGCGTCTTGTTATATATAACTGATTAGTGGATAGTTATATAGCTCTTTATTACACACACATGTATGAGAAGTATCTATTTTAGAATTATTAACAAATGGTTCATGCCAACCCAAGAGATGACCATTGTACACTGCATTGTGTATATACGCACGCACCATACATTTTGTGTGTAGTAGCTATTCTTGAATTTATCTAGTGTAAGCAATTTCTTTCCTGCTCTCACCTGTCAGTGTGTAAGTTCATGTGTATGTGTGTGCGTGTGTGTGTGGCTTCATATAAATAATCAAAAGATTATGCATTACATTTCTCTCCACAGTAAATTTCATGTGTGAAATAATTAAAAGATTGTTCCTTAAAATAACGCACTATGAATTCAATAGTATCTTATGTGTGGGCATATGCATATATACACGTGTGTGTGTGTGTGTGTTACTAAGTTTTGAATACACCAGTTTCCGTATGGAGATGAATGTGGATCTGTTGGATGCAGCAAGGTGAAAAAGTGCAATATCAGGCCTATGCATGTGTTTGTGTGTGTGTGTGTGTGTGTGTGTGAGAGAGAGAGAGAGAGAGAGAGAGAGGTCTTTTCAGACTGCGTACACATCAAAGAGTGTTGTGCTTACAAAGCCGCTATACTTCATATCATATAAGTGTGTGTGTTGTGTTTTAAGGTAAGCTTCTATCAGTTTACTAAAGATTCTATATTCAAATTATTTTAGAAGTATACTTGCTCCGTAGTCTCTCTCTCTCTTCTCTCTCACACACACACATGCACACACGCAACACGCACACACGCAATGTCTGTCTGTATACAGCTCATTTTGCCATTCTACACAATTTACTTAACTACTATTGCAACGATATATGAAGTGTGCCCGTCGTGTGTGCGTGCTGTGCATAAAATGCATACTTGTCTCTTTGTTATCTACCTATCGGGCACTATCTGCTACATATGTACTCTCTCTCTCTCTCTTCTCTATCTATATATCTATATCTATATCTATATATATATATATGCAAGTGGAATGTACGTTCTATGTATCTTATGTCCGTTCTGTGTGTGTATGCACGCGCAGGCGCGCGCGTGTCTGTGGATTACGAGCATATATTAATCTCAAGTTTTAGCTTTAATATATCTCTCATATGCATTCCAAGCGCTTTGGTACAAGTCCTCCCGACTTAAAACATATGTCCAACGATATATTGTAATAATGATAATAAAATAGATATTATGGTTTACAAAGATAGGAATAGTATATATTGTATAGGCAGATAGATATGCAACATACTGTATATATGATTAGGCAGTGGTGTGTGTTGTGTAAAAAGTGACATGTACATTGTTAGAAGTTTGACGGTCTGTATTTTCTAAAAAAATATCGTCGAATAATATAGTACTAACTTATATGTACGTGTGTGATGTGGATATATATATATATATATAATAAATACACACACACACACGTTGTTTACTTATACATAGACCTTTTGTACCCCTCTCTCTCTCTCTCCTCTCTCTCTCTCTCTCTCACACAACCACACACACACACACACACACACACACACACACACACACACTCATATACACACACGTTGTTTACTTATACATAGACCTTTTGTACCCCTCTCTCTCTCTCTCTCTCTCTCTCTCACACCACACACACACACCACACTCATAATATATATATATATATTTCTCCGCTTGATGCTATGTATACTGGGAACGTATGCATGTAAATTATACTCCAAACCCTTCTCTAAGTTGGTAGGGTTTGCAGCAAGATGGTATAATGAACTAAAAACTATTGTGTACACAATTAACAATTTGTATATAGGTACGGAGTTAGGGCTTAAGGGAGGGCGATGCCGCGCTGGTGGGACGATGCACGCGCCGCGGCTGCGCCAATGTGCGGCTTTGCGTTTAAGCTTCTCATGATCGCAGCTGTGGTGCTCTATGTTCAGGGGGAATTAGTTCATGGGTTGACCAATGGTTTGGAATATGTTTCAGGGGAATTCGTTCATGGCCTGACCAATGGTATGGAGAATGTCATCCGAGGTCCTTTGACAGAGTTAGTAACGGTCCGATAACGGAACTTGTAGACGGCCAGTCCGTGATGGAATGCGAGATGCTGCTCGTCACATCGTCTGGGGCTTCTTTCCGTGCCACGGTAAGCAATTCCATTTTTATATTTATTCACACATACGTGCAGAATCACTCGTATTCAGTCTATGAACCAGAAACAAGAAAACACAATATGAGGTTTAATTATACATATACACTGTACTTATATTATATATCACTGAAACATGCTTTCGTTTATTATGTTGTCCACAGAGTGTTGTCTATGTGCATCTTCTTGCTCAGACCAGGAGACTGTGTGTGTGTTTGAGAGAGGCACTCCGTGCGTGTGTAAGGATGCATTTAAAAGTTTATCTTACAGGGATGGATGGTGGCCAGCGCAGGAGAAGATTGACAGATGCAGGAACCGGTGAAAGCGCGAACGAGGCAGTCCTTCGCAACCAAGGCCGGTAATTCGCATGTTGTGTGCTTGCGTACGTGTGGCTTAACACTTCCGTTTTCAGTCTACGTCTGCTCTTCCTGCTACAACGGCATACATGCACATCAAGAAGTGTGGTCCTTGCAAAGCCTCAACATCCAGGAACTAATCGTAACCTTTTGGTAAGCTTTATAAGAAGCAGAACTCCATAACATAATGTGCGTGTGTGCGTGCGCTTATATGTGCGCTTAGCAGTTTACCATGCGAGGTTTAGCGTTGAAATCTTGCGATCGGTCTTTTTGATATGACAAATTAACTACTTGTAAATCTTTTTTCAAATATGAAAGCGTCAAAAGCATACTTCTTCTATGGACATTCTTTTGCGTATGTGTTTCTAGAAGTGCACTGTGTGTCACACACACACACGTCCTATAACCATTTTATTGGCTGTGAAACGGATTTATGTTATACTTTTTTTTTTATATCTACGCGCATGTAGTTAAGTGGATACAAGTGTGGAGATTGCTGCGGATAACCTTTGGGATCTTGGATGCATATGGGCTAGAGGGGTATGTGCCACACACTCCTAGGTTCACATGGACTGGCGTGTTGCCAGGTGGCAGGCCAATTCACAAACGCTTGGACCGACTATATCTCTCAAGTTGGTTCTTGACACGCAGCGGGTGCATGACTAGATGGCAAGGGTTCCATGTGTCAGACCATGCTCCGCTATCGGTGCGAGTGAAGGTATCTGACTACCGAGAGCTCAAGCAGACCCCCCGGATCACTCGGCGATTCGTGCGAGACCCTGAGATCCTAACCCATTTGGAGGAGGAATGGACAAGGCGTGGAGAAGCTGGAACGATGAACTTGGCAGCGTTCTTGGAGTATGTATCACAGTACTGTTGGGAGGTCCAAACGCGTAGACATCGTAGGGTATTTAGCAGGACACAGGCAGTTCGAACCAGTCTTGCTGCAAGTGAACGGTTGTTGGGCAGGTACCCGGGACATCAGTGGCTAACAACTCGACGGGAAGCTTTGGCACACCACTTAGAGCAGCTCGAAGCGGAGAAGGCAATGGATTGCCACAAGCTTAGAGACCTTCGATGGTACACAAGCGAGCGCACTCTCAACGCAGAGTTCTTTCGAGCCATTCGCCCGGCGACAAGAGGAAAGCCCATTTTTGGGCTTAGGAATGAGACTGGACAGATATATGAGGACATGGATGAAATGCTGGAGATAGGCACGACATACTTCCAACAACTCTTCACAGCTGAACCGTGGACAACCGACCGCTCTCGGGGTGTGAGGCCGTCCTTTCAACTATCCCCTCAGTGGTCACGGACGAAATGGCACAACAATTGATCCGGCCTTTCACCGAAGCCGAGTTGCTGGTAGCAGTACGTGAACTCAATCAACGAGACAAGTCGCCGGGCATGGATGGCATCCCCATGGAGTTCTTCGTACAGGCCTGGAGATGGTTAGGAGGTGGTACTTGCTGAATGGAATGTAGCAAAGGAGACACACCCAGGGCAGACATGGAGTGCGAGCTTCACGGACGGGCTGGTGATTGATCCCAAAGGAGGGTAGTGCGGATACGTCGGAGGTGCGATGCTGGAGACCGATCTCGATGATGAACTCCATCTATAAGATTTTGCGAAGACATTAGCCAACCGTTTGCAGCCAGTCATGCGAGTGATCATTTGCCACGCACAGAATGGATTTCTCAAGGGCCGACAGCTCTATGAGAATGTGATCACGATGATCATAGCTGGAGAGTGGGCAGGGAACCTCCGGATCCCTATTGCTTGCTGTTGTTGGATGGGGAGAAAGCATATGACCGAGTGGATTGGCGATTCTTAGAGCTTGTGATGAGACTTGGTTTTCCAGCCAGTTTGTGAGGTGGACGGCGCGGCTCTATAGGCAGTCGGCTAGTCGGTTGGTCATCAACGGATGGATGGGCCCGTTAATACGTCTCTCTAGATCGGTACGACAAGGCTGCCCGCTTGCCCCGTACCTTTTTTTGATGCAGGCAGAAGCATTGCATGCATACATGCACTATGACCGACCGTCCAAGCCGAGGGAATTCCACTACCTGTTGCCAAGGACCTTGCGTGACCTTGGCCCACCGAGGGAGAGAACGGTTCTTGACAGCCTGTTTGCGGACGACACAGGGTTACTGGTGTTGGGAACCACTGAGAACCTGGATCGCGTGAAGCAGCTACTTGATCGCTTTAATTTTGCGGCAGGGGGTAGGACGAATTGGCACAAATCGCGCGGTCTATGGCTTAGTGCACATGCGAGGCCAGATTGGGGAGCGGACTGGGATTTATATGGGTCGAGCAGGGGAGTACAACCAGATACCTAGGGTTCCAATTGGGGGACAGGTATGATGCAAACCGGCAGAACACGTTCATTCTGCAACGTTCTCGCTCATATGTGTAGCTGGGGCAACCGCTCACTCTCCCTTCCAGCAAGACTCGTGGTGGCAAATGCGGTACTCTTGGGCAGCCTCTGGTTTTACACAGGAGTATGGAGTCTCAGTGCGACGACTGTAAAGGAGATCGAGCAGCTTCTCCGTGTGTACATCTGGAAAGGATCAAGCCGCAAACAAGGTACCAAGCTCGTGTGCGATCGCGAGCGGAGGGAGGAGTAGGATTGATCTCACCAGGCCCTGCCGCACGTGCTTGATGGTCAAGATGATGATAAGATGCTTCTACCCAGGGGGACAGCCATGGAAAGTGATGCTCCGCGCCTTGTGCCTGCAAGTTAAGCCTCTCCGCTCATCCACTGCTCAGTGGGCCGAAGATCCCCGTTGGATATTCAGCATGCCACCCTTCAAGATTCCGGTACCCCGCGATTCATATAGTGGGACATTGCTGCGGTACTGGATGGAGCTTCGGACAGCCCTTGTCCCCGTGCAACCATCACGAATTGAGGAGCTGGTGTCCTTGCCGCTATTCCTCCATGAGTTGGTGCATCCGGTAGGCATTGGTATATCCCTTGGGGATGAGCGTATGCCACAAGGAGTTAAGGTTGTATATAGGCGGTGGCATGCAGCGGGGCTGCGTACTGTGGGACAACTCAGGGAGTTGGATATGCAGCCGGATCGGGTGCTAGCCTGGATCCGCAAGTGGGAACCGGATAGGAATACAGCTCGACTAACGGACAGTGAGACAACAGCAATTTATCATGCTGTCAGCACGTGAGCAGGTGTTAAAGGAATTCGGGGGTACTTGGCCGGAACGTGAAACTCGAGCGGGGGACTGGTGCCGCATTGGAACGATGGTTTGGTATGTAGCTGATGTGGATGCCATGGAGGGAGCAGGATTCCAAGTGGGACCAGATGGCCTCCTTAACCCGCAACTAGTATGCTTTTCTCCACTTCCAGAGCTAGTCAATATCGGGCTGGTGCGCGTCATCGACATGGCGAAGAAGAGGCCAACAGTAGACCCGGAAGTAAAGCATGGACAGTGGCGGCACTTAATGGTTTTCGGAACCAGCTAGTTGAAGAATTGGAGGTAGACCCGAAGATGTGGAGATGGACGAGTGCGGCGGGACGCGGCTTTTTCAGTTATGAACCACGAGTGGGAAGAAAGGCCTTCACCGGTCAGCAGCCTCCATCCAAACTGGAGGAACACATGGGCAGAATAGGGCTTCCTAGGGCGCTTGCACAGACACTGGGGAGAGAGATTTGGACAGGCTATTGGTCGAGCGGTATCAAAGCCTTCATGTGGCTTTTGCTAAGATAGCTTAGCAGTCCGAGCCAACATACGGGGATTACCTTGTAACACATGTATGTGCTGTGGAGAAGTGGAGACCGAGAGGCATTGCTTATGGGACTGTCGTGCTGCCAAAGCAGTATGGAGTAGAGCGATGACCTTGGTTCAGCAGCTGGGTCGTGGTGATGATGCAGTAATAGGATGGGAAACCGCCTGTCTTGGGGAACATGTGGCACATGTGCGTGCCACAGCAGGTGTCTGGCGAGTACATGGGAGACGGGATACCAGACCGGTATTTGATCCCGGGGGACAGCAAGAGATAATGGAAGAACCGCCTGGGCTATGGCTAAACCAGTGGTACTTCTTGCGTGGTGTGACCATGTGGACGATTTGGCGAGCCAGAAATGCAGAAGTGTTCCAAGGGCATAGGTGGAGCTTACAGAGGACAATAGCCTTTATGTGGGTGACCTTGGTTTCTCTGGTGGCAGGATCATATGAAGAAGCACGTGCCACATGTGACATAGGGGAGTATGGAGTGTATGAGGAACAATGGTTACCAGCTCTTGGCCGCCTAGTGAGGAGACCTGGAAACCTGCGTGCATCCATCTACTGGCGGTGGCAACCGCCCTTATGGTTTTTAGAAGGAGATGCATCGTTGGATCCTGCTTGGAGAGACTAATGTACAGCTCGACAGGAATTCTACAGTCAATGGATAGGTGACATGGCAGATGGATGACATGGCAGGGCAGATAGGTGACATGGCAGACATAGAGAGGTACATAGATACACGGTAGGAGTTAGTGGGAAGTAGGAATAAGGTAGCTTCTATTCGCAAAAGGAATCATCTATGTACATTACTACACTAGTGAATAAGAGATATAGATTTCCGCCATGTAGTTAAGTGGATAGAGCGTCTGCTTCTTAAGCAAAAAAGTGCAGGTTCGATCCCTGCCTGGCACGTTAATTCTAGCCTATGTTTAGATCAGAAAGTTGCAGGTTCGTCCCTGCCTCGCACGTTAAATTGTGGCCTATGTTTAGATCTCACTTTGTTCCGTTAAGCCACATGGTCTATGTGTTATTTAGCACTATCTTTATAGATTAGTCTCACTTTTCACAATCTCATCTTCTTAGTAAATATGAACAGAGTAACATCTTATGACAATATCTTGTGTGTGCATATGCGTATATATACTGTGTGTGTTACCGAGATTTGAATACACCAGTTTGGAGACAAATGTGTGTGTGTGTTACCGATTTGAATACACCAGTTTGGAGACAATGTGTGTGTGAGAGAGAAAAGAGAGAGATGTCTTTTCAATTGCGTACTTATCAAGGAGTGTAAGCCCTGTAAGCACTATACTTCATATCATATAAGTGTGTTGTGTTTAAGGATGATATAAGTGTGTGTGTTTTTAAGGTAAGGAACTGATAAGCTTTTGTTTACTAAAGATTTTATATTCGAATTTTTTTAGAAGTATACTTGTTTCTCCACGCACGCACACTCGCACACACACAATGTCTGTACATATGTTCATTTTGTCATTCTGCACAGTTTACTTAACTACTATTGCAATGATATATGAAGTGTGCCCTATGTGTGTGCGTGCCTGTGCATAAAATGCATACTTGCTCTGCCTATCAGGCACTGTTAGAAATGTGTATTTGCTACATATATATATATATATATATATATCTGTGTGTGTCTATGTCCGTGTTTTTGGTTTGTGTGTGTGTGTGCAGGCACGCCTGTGTATGAAGGAATGTTTAAAGTTTATTCACGGGCTAAATACAAGTGTACATAAAACATCTCAACGGATTTTATATAAACTTACTCTTATTCCCATCCCTTTAAACCCAAGCATCGCTGAGTGTTCGAAGAAGAAAGTAATCGATTCAGACTTTACAGATCTAGTCTCTCGCCCGGATACTGTCTCGAGCTTTAATCTCCAAACCACAGCTCACAAGCACACACCAAAGAAAAAAGCAAACACAAACAAACGAGGCAAACCAATCGCAGTAGATGCCCAAAGTAGCTCCATACAACCACTAAGCATACCAATACACATCCACCAAGATCACACAACAAATGCCCAAGGATATGCCCAATACGCATCAGAATGACCACTTATTGCAAACACACCAGACCTCTTCGTAAACAGAACCATTGCTGCACTTGCCCTCTTAGAAGATACTCATTAAACCTTAGAGCAATCCCTAGCAAACTGTATAGCAAATGCCTATGAAAGAGGTAACACCGTAAAGACACAAAGCAACAAGCAAACGCACAAAACAAACGAGGTCAAACCAATCTGCAGCAGATGCCCAAGGCACGCCTGTGTATGCACACATTGGTCCAGAGCTTTCTGTAGATCAGAATTTGTTCACAAGGACACACACACGACTAGTTGAGTTAAGTTAAGCATACATACATATTTATACCTCTCATTTATTAAATAGTTACATATACTATATATTTATGTATATATAACACTGTTTGTTTTGATCACCTCCCTTAACAAAATACTGTAAGTCTTTATTAAATTAAATACGCGTTGCACACGATACGGCTTATGTATAACCCGAAGTAATTAAACAGAAGTAACAACACATGGTTTATTTTTATGTTTTTCACACAAAGCGCCTGTAGCTCAGTGGATAGAGCGTTGTTTCCTAAGCAAAAAGTCGCAGGTTCGATCCTGTCTGGCGCGTTACTTTAATTTTGGTTCTATTTAAATATGTAGATGCATATATACAACATACCTCAAACACTTCTCTAAGTGCTCTGTGTTCAGGGGGAATCGTTCTTGACAAATGGTTTAGAAAATGTCGTCCGAGATAACGGAACTTGTAGAGGGCCAGCTCGTCACATCGTCTGGGCTTCTTTCCGTCGGTCTGGTTCAGCACTCTCTTTCTTGCTCTTGCCACGGTAAGCAATCCGTTTGTGTCTGTGTATTTATGCACACATGCAGAATCACGTTAACTTAATAAGCATCAGTCCATGAACAGATACGGGAACACAATATGAAGTTTAACGGTAATATCTATACATACACACTTAATACATACATTATATCACTGACCGTTATGTTATCCATAGAGTGTTGTGTGTTTGTGCATCTTCTAAGATGCATTTAAACGTTTTCTGATAGGGATGGGGTGGTGGTCAGCGCAGAAGAAGAGTGGCAGATTCAGGAACCGGTGAAAGCTCCGTACAAGGCAGTCCTCCGCAACCAGAGGGCGGTAATGCCCTCGTGCGTGCGTGCGTGCGTGCTAACACTTCCGTTTTCAGTCTACGTCTGCTCCTCCTGTTGCAACGGCATGCATGCACATCAGCAAGTGTTTCCTTGAAAAGAAGGCAATAATCATAACCTTTTGGTACGCTTTATCGTATAGAAGCGAAATTCCCATAACACAATGTGTGTGTACAATCCCTGTGTGTTGTGTGGTGTGAAGGGCAATGAATTCTAAGCTTATATGTGCGCTTAGCAGTTTACTATGCGAGGTCTAGCATGCGGTCTTTTTGATATGACAAACAAACTACTTTGTAAATCTTTCTCCAAATATGAAATCGTCAAAAAGTATACTTCTTCTATGGACATCTTTTATGTATGTGATTCTAGAATTGCACTGTGTGTCACACACATGCACACACACGTAGAGAATCCAGACTTTATATTTGTATATGTAAGCGCCTGTAGCTCAGTGGATAGAGCGTCTGCTTCCTAAGCAGAAAGCCGCAGGTTCGATCCCTGTCTGGCGCGTTAAATTGTGGCTGTTCTTAAGAACACTGCACGTCATGGTTAACACAGAACTCACCACAGGTATGGTTATAAGTGTGTGTCAGTTTAAGTTTTGAATACACCAGTTGTGTATGGAGATGATTGTGTTGGTGTGTGTGTGGCGCGTTAAATTGTGGCTGTTCTTAAGAACACTGCCGTCATGGTTAACACAGAACTCACCACAGGTATGGTTATAAGTGTGTGTCAGTTTAAGTTTTGAATACACCAGTTTGTGTATGGAGATGATTGTGTGTGTGTGTGTGTGTGTGTGTGTGTGTGCATATGCATATAATGAGTGTGCTGTTGCTAAGTTTTGAATACACCAGTTTGTGTATGGAGATGATTGTGTGTGTGGTGTGGAGGGTTGTGTACACATCAAGGAGAGTTGTGCTTACAGGCTTTGTAAGCACAACTCTCCTTGATGTGTACACAACCTATACTTCAGGTGATGTGTTGTGTTTAAGGTAATGAACTGATAAGCTTCTATCATTTTACTAACGATTTTATATTCGAATTTTTTAGAAGTATACTTGCTTCGTAGTTGCTCTCTCTCTCTCTCTCACTCACACACACACGCACACATGCACACCCACAGTGTCTGTCTGTACACAGGCTCATTTCTATTCTGCACAATTTACTTGACTACATGAATGTGCCTATGTGTGCATGCCTGTGCGTAAAATGCATACTTATCTCTTTGTTATCTACCTATCAGACACTGTTAGAAATGTGCTATCTGCTACATTATTATGTACGTTACGGTTTATATATAATGCAGGTGGTTTGTCTGTGTGTGTGACTGTGCAGGCACGCACACATTGGTATGAATCCGCAGCATATTTAACCTTACGTTTTGTAGAGGACGCACACTGATTACCTTATATGAAAGATGTAAACCATAGCTTTCTGTAGCTCATCTATACACAAGGGGTTTGCACTCAAAGTCGGCTGGGGTGGGTGGTGACAGAGCTCCCAAGTTCAGGCCGGCCTTGCCTTGGACATGGTGGAGGAGCCGCCAGGTATGTCGTCCACACAGTGATATTTTATAGGGGATGTGCCATGTGGGCAATCCAACGGACGGTGACTTTTTTTTGGACGACTCTTGTGTCAGCTGTTGCCTCACACCATGAAGTGGCATGGGAGTGAGGGATTTGAACTAAAGAGACTTGATGGAGAGGTTGTGGCTCCCGCTGCTAGGGGTTAAACTACAAGATCAGGTGAAATGGAGGTGGAGCCCCTCCTAGACGGCTTGTAGACTCTCGTTGAGTGCAGTACAGTGCAAGCTGCTAGGTACGCTGGGAGGTATGACGTGTCTGATGACGCAGATGCTGATGCACAGGGTGACGTGGCTGGTTGCTGACGTATGTGATGACGTATGGGATGACATGGCTGCTGAGGAGTATGACGTGGAGGGTGAGGTGTATATAGAGTTTTGATGTAGTCAGGAGGTAGTTAGGGGTGTAGAACGTAGGGCAATGAAAACTTGAAATTGTTCATTGTATTTGCACCATGAATAAACTTTTAACATTCCTCCGCAAGGAGTTTGTAGGCGTATGTGAGGAATTTGAATTCCTTTCTTAAGTAGAAAGTCGCAGGTTTGATCCTTTTAATTTTTGCTTTATATTTATGTAATTATAATAGTGTTCATAAAAGTAGTTAGTAATTATAAATTATGATAAAAATATTAATTCGACAAGTTAATTATAAATCTTAAAAGACTTATAAAAAATACATATATACATAAATTTAAATTCTTTTGAGAACATACTAATAAATAATGTGAAGCATAATGTGAGTGGTGGGGATACTAGAATAGGTATATTAATTGGGGTTTAAACCCTTGCCTATATAGAAGAATGGATGGATCAAATTCAGTCTCAATTAGATGATTCATATGATATATTATAATCAGTGTATTAATGTAATACATTGTGTGTGTGTGTGTATATATATAATTATATATAATATATATATGTATTATGGATCTTACATCATCCTCCCTTTGGGAAATTGACATTGTAAATCTCGTGGAACATTTGGAGCTTCACTTGGCGATTATAGATTGTCATAAGAACTTAAAACTCCTACTGTACAAACCACCAATGTAGTTGATAATAACCATAATAGAAACAAAACCCAAAGTCATGACACAAAAATCAATTGACTACAAAATCCTGATGAACCAATTGCAACTTTATGTGCAACTACCAAATGTTCAAATCAACCTCAAAGTTGTAACTTTGAAGCAAAACAAGGGACTTCGAAAGCCATTATAGTGCACAAAATGCCATTGCAAAAATGATATATCTTGCTTTAAGTCTGCTTGGCCATCCTCTCCAAGACTGTTGTTAACTCAAACTCACAACGATTAGTAGAACCTGCCTTTGCATCTTCCCTTTGGCCAACATTTAAGACTCATATTAACTTAGACTCATGACCTTCATCCTCATCCAACACCACACATGGGAGGTTAAACTCACTTCATTTGTCCTCCACATCCTCCTTATCCCTGTTGCAAATGAATTTTTTTTTGAAGCATTGGCTCCGTTTGGACTCGTTGCACTTGTCCTCACTTCGCCATCTATGTTCAGCCTCACTATGTCAGGGTCGGATGTTCCATTTAAACTTGCTATGTTTATCTTCACTCCACAATCCATAATTTTCTCCGCACTCCACTACCGTATCCACTTGTCCTCACTCCATCATTAGGGTCGGACTCTTGTCTGTCCACTCTACCCCCTCCTTAGAAGAAAAAAAAAGTTTGAAATGTCAAGGCAAAAAGAAGAAAGTGAGAAAAATTGAGGAAACAACATTGTGGAAAAAGAAAAACTAGATAAAGAAGCATTGAAAGAGAAATTTTTGGCAATTGTAAAGGCGGAAATGGGAAAATAAAAAGAAGAAAATGTGTTCACTTGAATAATAAAGGACTTTCTGCTATAACAGACTCTGTCCAAGCAGAAAGGTTGAATAATATGGGGCATCTTGTTATAAAATACTTCAGCTCACAAGATAAGCAAGAGACTCACACTGCTCAACCTTCTCAACACAGAGCTTAACACTTAAGATGGAAAATCAATAGGAAAAGTTTATACTCCCTCAAGGAAATAAAAAAAACTCCTCAGCAACAACGGTAAGGCAAAGACTCTCAATGGCACCCATAACCTGGGAAATACATCAATGCGAAAGTTTAGCAAAAGTGACTCAACCCTTGAAACAAGGGATTTCTCAACATCAAAAATAATTAAAGACTGTGAAAAAAGCAAGATTCTTGACTTCATGTACATGCTCAACATCCAGATCAGTATGAGAATGACATAAACACTCAACTCAACACTGGACTAAGAATGAGAATCATAAGAGTCACAAACGATTGATGTGCCAAGAATAAAAATACCATAAATAATGACACACTAGGAATATGATAAGGTGGCTCAGGCCGAGAAATAAGAAAGATTAAAAAAAGGGAAAGGTAAAGAAAGAGAATCAGATGGTAGATTTAACAAGTGACACCTACAAGCTCGTACACATCATCTTCCCCACAAGCTCGATTCTTAAACATTTTCCAAAACTTGAACTGCATCATCCATAACTCTATAAATTAATGTCATGTTTCAACGAGAGACGGTAGGACACAAAAAATAAGAGCAGTTGTGTAATCATGTCTACAGAAGTTGGTGACGGCAATACACTAAGATGGGTATAACACTAACATGATCAAACAACACCAAAAGTTCAATCCGAAAAGGGCATAGTCACAGGAACAGCGTTGCTAGATGATATCAATGACGCATCATTGCAACCTACTCCTCAATTGATGACGGCGTGGCATGGCGGAAGAAGAGAATGAAAAGGAAGCAGATCTAGTGAAAAGCTAAAACAATTCTAGATCTACAAGAGAAGGAGAGAATAAAACTCAAAGCACAATCCCATACACTAAGCAAAGCACTATCAAAAAGCCTTGTTCTCTAGGGACAAATTGTAATGCCCCTCACCTCCACCAATGTGAGTGCTCAAGATATGAAAATAGGTATATTAATTGGCTGCTTATATACAAGAATGGATGAATGGACCGTCTTGTATATAAGCACAATTAATTACATTGTATATATATACATGTATTTACGGATCTCACAATATCAAATTTACACGTATAAACATACTTTTGTATTTAACATATACATATACATTATGTATAATAATATCTATATAAATGTCATATGTTTTAGTATTTCACTTCTTATAAATATACCTATATTTTAAATTTATAAATATTTATAACACTAATGTAAAATGTGAAATTCAATGTGCTTATTTCAATTTAGATTTCTTGTGAACACCATGTTTAATTTTACTCATTTATATGCATTTATGATTTAGTATGCATAGCTCTTTCTAAATACATATGTTTTAGTTTTACAAATAAGTAAAATTTTATTAAATATTATTAAAAGTATCAATAAATTATTCATAATAATAATAAATGTTAATATTATTCTTAATTGATCTACAAGAATCTTCAAGAAATCCAAGTATATACACTACTTCCAAGATTTTCTCTAAATATTAAAACCATAAAAAACAACTTACATTTATGTAAGGATTATATAAATATTTTTAAAAAAATTATCATTAAATTATTCATAATAATAATAAATGTTATTATTATTCTTAATTAATTTACAAGAATCTTTAAGAAATCCAAGTATATATCCTACTTTCAAGATTTTATTTTTTTAAAATTAAAACTATACAAAACAACTTAAATTTATGTTTAAGATTCACAACTTACAATTTAGGATTAAATAAATGTATCTTATCTTTATTTTAGTATATTTACTAAGTTGTTATACAATATCACATCATAGTTGACATGAATGTTATTTTAGTTGAAAACCATTAAGATTAATATATATATATGTTATGAATTGTCAAAACATCTTAATATGATGCTAATGCTAATGTTAAAATATGTAACAAAATTATTAAATCTTTATAAATTAAAGAGAAAAAGAATAATAAGATAATTTAATTAAATAAAAGCATGACTTATAACTTGTATTAAATTGGAATATTAAAAAACTAATATTAACCTCTTTATATAAGATTTTGACTTATAATATTTTTAACATGAAACCTTTTATAAATTCGTATGAATCATGAATCCCCATCATGACCTAAACCACATATTGGTATATTCATATTTTATTCTTAATCCCAGTTAATAAACAATGGTTTCTTGTTTTATACATATTTCTTGAGATTAAATATAAAACCTTTTCATTGGTGAAAAAGTTGGGTTTTCTTCTTTATATATTTTTTTGTTTATTTTTTCTTACGAAATATGTGATAGTTGCCTTCTAAGTTTAATTAATGGTCATTCCATTGAAGTAATTTTTATATGAAGTAGTAGAGTAGTAAATGCAAATGCAACAATTACTTAGTGGATTGGTGCATATTATAACCTTTGACTAATTATAATTTTAATTTTGTTTGGAATTTTTCTCTATTATAGCAATAAAAGATGTTTATGCTTGACTTAAGCATGTACCCTTTTGTATAGTTATGAATTATCATCAATGGGATCTTATTCATCACCTTTTAGAATTAAATCCTTATCTTAATAAATTTGTTAACAATGCATTATGGTTCTAGCATTAACTAATTAAATTGCATTAATTATATTAACAATGTAAATATAATAGTTTCTTTAGATGAAGTTTTGTAAATGTCTTTAAGGTTGATGAGACAAGTACTCAATTTAATGTGCGTTTTAAAACTATTTTGTGTTTATCTAAATATGTTTAATATTACAAAGAAAAGATTGTTCTATTAAATCTTAGTTTTACTATAAGATCAATTTGTGTATATTACCCTACATCATTGAAAAATATAATTTAGATAACTCAAGCACTTAAAAGATGGTGCATCTTATCGTTTTATTTGTTTTTAACTTGAACTACTCTTTAATTTATCTTCTTTTATTCTTCTCATGAACATGGTTTTATAAGGTGCATTTCAACAAGTTCTACAAGGATGTGGATGTTATTATAATACAAGGGTTAATGTTTTAAGTATTACTATTTTATTGTCAATTATGTCAATCAATAACATTTTATTTTATAAGGCATTTAAAATATGAAGGTTGTACTTCTAACTTTAATGAATGTGTTTTCTCTTTTTAATAATAAACATAAAAATTAAATCTCGTCATTAATGTAGCAAAGCAATTGGATGATGGGTTTAACCTTTGTATTTTGATGAGATTGTGCCATAATATGCTAAGATACTGAAGGAGGAACCTATGATGCTTTTTATAAAAGGTTTTGTGCATGATAATTAATATTTATTTTTTAAAATTTGGTTTGCTAGTTTTTTTAATTCATTATTCTTCAATGCCATTATATTTCTTTAAAAAAGTTTGCTCAATGAACACTTTAAATGGTTGTACATTTTACTCATTTAACACTTTAAGTGGTGTACAAGAATAATAACTATTTTGATTTTTGTTTTTACAGATATGTTATGTTCTTATCCAGTTAAAGTTTTATTTTAAGATTAATATGATTTCTTTATATAAAGAGATTTCAAAAAATGTCTACGATGTAATCTTGAGTTTTAATTGGATATATATATGTTAATGGTGTGTGTTTGGACTTTAGCACGGAGGAAGTCTTCATTCTTAGTTGTTCTTTATGCAAACACAATTTTAAATATAGTTTGGAATTTGTGCATCTTTTGAAGTTATTTCAAATATAAACTTTTTTTTTTCCATCCTTCTTTTGAACATCATCAAAATGATTTAAAATAATTTTTTAATTAGTTTTTAAATTTGCAATAGCCATTATTAATGTTAGAACTATAGTAAACATTAAATATTGAATTGATACACAAAATATTGCACTAGTTAATTAATATCTAAAAAAAATATACATGTCACAAGATATTTAGGATATGCTAGTTCATAAAACGGTGCATCCTTTATATAGTTAATAGACTTTGAACCTCACATTATTAACAAAGTAGATGGGGTAAGCATTTTATAATTAATTTTTAGCCTTTGGTGTTGGATAGCTACCTTATACAACACATGAATGATTTTTTTAACAAATTGAAGAAGAATAATTAGTTCACAACACTGGATTTAACATTGAACTATTGCTTTTGTTTTGGAAAATGCTTCAATAATATTCATAAATAAACCATTCAAGATTTTGAATATTTTACAGAAGTGTTTTTAAAGAACCTTCTAGTGCACTCAATCAATACATGGAGGAACATTTATCTCATATGACACATCTTATTACAGTAGCGACAACATTAATTAAGGTTGAAATTGTTCATACTTATATAAAGTATTTAGAAGTCGTTATTTTTTATTATTTTTTAAAGTTTTTATTTGGTGTCACATTTGTGACCTACTAAATGCCAATTCTAAAAATCCTCACTAAAAAATCTGCAATCTTGTAAGATAACATGTGTTAGAAACCCAACTTTCAAGAATTCACGCCCATATTAACTAAATATATAAACAATATTCACCTCATGAGTCAAGATGTATGATCAATTTAATTATGAGTACTATTTCTAGTTTGACGTGAATGAAACATGGTAAAGGTAGAAAGTTAAGAGAATAACACATTTTATTGTGGATGGGAAAGTCCTTATAGTTTGGAAAGAAGGCTACTTAGGAAGGAAATTTTTATCGAGAGAAAAAAGAAAAAGGAAGTCATTGAAATGAGAAGGATGCATAGGAAGAGGAAGGTAACCAATGAAGCAGCAAGAGAAAGGGTATAGGAAAGTAGTTAGGGCAAGGGAAAGGTGATCTCCATGCTTGTATTCAAGAGTGCATATTATAAGATTTCTTGAGTATAATTTATATGTACTTTTAATGGATGTGTTTAACAACATAATATATAAAATTTATTCTTACCCTTACCTTGGAAGACTAGTCATTGTGGCATCATGGAAGCCATTTAATATATGTTTTGAAGGGCAAACAAATGGAAGATGTTTAGTCTTTCCTAATGGTTGTATAAAGTATTTGTGTAATAAGAAAATATGAGCTTTTCCATTCCACAAGGCAGTCAAAGTAAGACCTCAATCACTAGTTTAGCAAAACATGTACTCAAATAATGCTTTTTAAGTTTGCAAACGAGTTATTAGATGAAATGGGTTAATTAACTCCCTCAATACAACATACTTAATTACAAGGGCGCATATTCTTTAACAATAAGAATTGGGTAACCTTTAAGGTGTGACATACTCTTATGTATTGGAAGTTAAGCCACACCCATTTGTGTTGCTTCGATAACACAAATTAAAGCTTACACTAATCTCTTGAATCTCACACTTGCATATACTTCCTCCCCTCTTTTCTTATTTAAATGGGATGCAACTACAATGTGTAAATGGATTTAATTAATACTAACCTACCTCATGGGGTTAAGGCAACCCTAGAGTTGTTTCTGACCTTCTTTCATCACATATAAACCCTAATTTAAAGTTAAATAAGAGGGAAGAGTTTATGAAAGCTAAGTTCCACATTGATATAAAGTTTCTAGAGATAATCAACTAAAATACCCCTAAAACCTAGTAAGTGTACTAAGCGGTGTATTTTCTCATTATGTCTAGTGGCATGACACTGAGTTTAATAGGTAACAATAATTCATCTTCAAAGTAAAAAATAAAGTAGACTAATTAGTAAAAAATATATCAATCATTGTCCAAATTTAACAAAGCTCAAATAATGAATGACAATGTATCATGAGTTTCAACATTTTTTGGGCAAAGTGATGTTTGGCACATTTCATCTCATTTTTGACTAATGAAATAACTCCATTTATGTGCTTTATTACAGTTTCCTTCTTTCTTTTGGACTTTTATATTAATCTTCTTTTAAGTCCTTTATTAGTCTATTTAACTTTTGTGTATTTTCTTTATTATCATCATATTTCTCATTTGTTTAATCTTTATACTAATGTTTTATATATTAATCTGGGTGTTAATCTCATGCAAGAAGATTTGAATTTTAATCAATGATATCCTATTGCATAATATGCTAATTGAAACTAGAGTTCCTCTCCCAACACTGTTAGGAGTGCTCCTCCTTGTTTGAGTTCTTCTTGCATCCTGGTGATCTTTTGTGCCATTGGCATTGGCTCGGAAACACTTACAGGCTTGCCCTCAGGAAATGGAGGACTAGGAGTCCTTGTCTTCATTGCTAACTGTAGCTTACATGGTGTTGATCTTTGACATTATCACTACCTCCACTACTTCTATAATCAGCCTCCTAATCTCAACCATGTCCTTCACCGTGTACCCCATGTTCACAAACTGTTTGTATAGTGCTGAAGCTAACTATGGCACATCCTGTGACGTTGAACTCACCTTAGTTGATTTATTCATTATCTCCTGCTGCATCCGAGACAAAACCTACGCCAATTGAAGTTTAACCTCCATTGGCACTTCTTTCTATCAGAAAGGTTTTTGATGCTTGCCACTCTCAATGGACATTCTAGGCTCCATGTACTCCATTAGAATTTCCTTTGCCCCAGACTCGTAGCATTGACTTGCTACCACACTTGTTTAATGCATAGAATAACCTCCACGTGCATATGTACCTCTTCTTCATGCTGAGTACCCTGCAACTCCCTGATTAAACCACGGTTGTTGTGTTTATGAAACACGCCCCATCCCTTCTCCTAGTGAATGAGTCTGCCCAACACTAGGTAACTGTAACAAGGTTGCAATTGCTCCTAAAATTGTTTTTGGGGGAATATCCTTAGGAATCCTATTCTCCTGATTCTCTAACTATGGAGATACCTTTTCCAATGACTACTCAGTTGACTTCTCCAAGGGTGTCTTTGGTAGCTTCTCTTGTAGTTTCTACACCTCCTTTGTTGTCTCCTTCTTGCTTTGCACCTTAGGTAGTCTTTCCTATGACTGCTCCATTTGCTATTTCTGTGGTTCCTGTCGCAGCTTACTATCTACTTGCTCCATTTGACCTATTGGTGCTTGTTCTTATGGCTTCTCCATTGTCTTATGTACCACTTCCTCTAGCATCTTCTACATTTCCTTATGTGTCCCCCTGGTCCTAAGTGGTCTCACAGACAAAGCTTGTTCGGAATGCTCTTCCTCCTGCTCTTCTCCTATACCGCCTGAATTCTCTTCATCCAGTTGAATGCTTTCCACCATGGGCTTCTTCTTTCCTTTACGCACCGACTTTCTCATGGGCATCACCTGAGAAGTCTTTTACTTCTTTGCTAGTGGTGTCTTCTCCATTATGCTGGCACTTTCATGTCACTTTCCTTCCTGAGCCTTCTTTTCCAACCTCTCATGTGGGGTAAGCACCTTCTACAGCTTACCCACATACTCCACCTCATCTACTTCCTCTCCAAACTCCACTACATGATTCACAAGTGACTGTATGCACATTAGTGCAATCATCGAAGTCTCTTTCTACTGCCTCTCCTTCTCTTACGCAATAAAAATATACTCTCCCAGTTTCTTGAGGAGATACCTTGCCACTCTGCGAGCCTTCCTCCCTTCAATGCCTCATATAAAGACATCATTGTCTTCGATGCTATACTCGAAGAAAGGCAGAACTTGAAAGAGTTCACACCTCCTCTAAATCTACTACCAAACACAAACCGAGCTTACTATTCCTTCCTTTATATTTAGATCTAAATTTCTCTTATCAATTTGAAACTCATCTTCTTCCGATGGTAGCTAAAAAACCTTTGCAATGACCCTTTCATTAATGAGCATCTTTCTCCCCTCAACATATAGCAAGAAATTATCTTCTACTAGCTTCTCCACCATCATTATGAAGTGGCAGCATTATAATGCATCCAAATTTACATGAGCCAAATTTAAATATTGGCATACCTATCCAATAAGAAATCCTTTAGAACTTTCTCAAGCTCAAAGGCTTACTTCCCAGCCTATGAACATCACTTGTGAATTGCCCACATGCCAGATTTTCCTCTGCCCTGTGCAAAGAGCAGCAATTTCTCATCACCAATGTGTTCTTTCCCCCTACCATAGCCACTATAAAAGAAAATAAAACCCTAGATCTAGGTTTTGCACTTATTTCAAGTGTAAGAGAATATTTTGATGAAATATATCTCAACATCTACATATGGCACTTCATACTTTCTCAATTTATTTATATTAACCCTTTCATGCATCAAGTCTCCTATTAGGGTTTCTCACTCACCAGTCCTTCATTTATCTCCTTAATTTTGAATGGGCCTAGCCATTTCATCTTTAATTTGTCACGTGGTTTATCAACACTTCCTCTATACCATAAAATTAAATCTCTTTCTTATATATCGTGCTTCCTTTTTTTCTTATTATACCAAGCTTTTCTTCTTTTCTAGATTGCTTGTATAGTCCATAAAGCATGTAATTTTATCTCATCCAGTTTTTCTAATTTATGTAGCTTACTCTGTAAGGATTTTTGCTCACCCAAATTGTGCTTTACAACAATCGTTAAAGATGGCATAATGTACTTAACATGAGTTATTGCCTCAAGTCCATAAGCTAATTTAAAAAGCGTCATTCCTATTACAACTTTATAAGACTTCAAGAAGTTTTTCATCTTAGTCTTTTTTCATTTTTTTGAATCACTTTCTTTAAAACATTTAAAGACTTTATTTGTGGATTCAGCTTGTTCACTTTCTTAAAGATAATAAGGTGTAGATTTCTTATGTTATAACAAATTCTTTTATAAATGTTTAAATTGTTTCATTGATAAAGTGTTTTCCTATATCACTTATTATCTCCTTAGGAATTCCATAACGCACTATAATTATGTTATATATAGCACAAGTTGTATTATAAACATCAACTTTCCTCATATGTTCTACTTCCACCCATTTAATTATATAATTCGTGAGTACTAAAATATATTGATTCCTTCTTATACTTGTAGGATTTATGGGTCTTATAAATCCATTTCTCACCTTTGAAAAGGTTTAAGTTTCCCTCTCCCCTTAAGCCAAATAGGCAAAGGGCCAATTGGTGTTTATGAGAGGGCCCCTGGTCACAATGACCCAGTTACGCTCGAGTCTTTTGCCCACATATTCCATAATCTTTACCTAGGTAATCAACCCACCAGGTTAGAACTATGACATCCTATTTTAACATTTACTTTCTTTTGAACAAGTTACTACTCTCATAGTAAAATGATTTTCTACCTCACTCTCTTCTACATCAATTAATCTAGCTCTAAGTTGTCTTTTGGGAACATTGTTTGAAGTAAATGGTTGATTCCTAAGACAATTTGGAGAAATATGTCCTTTCTCTCCACATGTATAACAAGTAAGATTACACTTCTCTTTATTTATAATCATTTTGATTTTCATAAATTTCTTTTCTTGGATATGATCTTTCTGGTTCTTTCAGTGTTTACAAAATTTAAAATTTTAACTTATAAAATTTCTACAACTTTGAAATAAAAAAGGAAATATGAAAATCCAGCCGTAAACTTCCTGTAATTAAAAAAATTTAATAAGTAAGATTTCTTAAAACTTGTGATTTTAAATGGTACCTTTTTACATGAGATGCTTAGCATACTTCCCAGAAGCTTTCCAATGTTGAACTGCTAGATGAATGGAAACTCATCAAGTTTTTCCATTGGTGGCCCCTGTAAAGAATTCTCAACAGAGAATCCATAGTGCTGGTTTTCAATCTGTTTCTCCACTTATCTTTGATATGGCTTAGCTTGCTGAATCCTCTTTCACAGATAGCTGTACTACAACACTGAACCATTCCAAGTCCTCCCAGCTTAACAAGCTCTGAGTACTTCTCTTGGTAAGCTCTCACAGACATAATAATCTTCATCACCTCCAAGAAACTTTTCCTTGCCATTCTGTTGAAGCTTGAACTTTGAACTTCTTGTACTCAACTAGAACAGCTTCCTTAGATAAGAGCTTGAGAAAGCTCTTCCCAGCACCTGTTTATCTTCTCCATAAAACCTAAAAGAGCATCAACTTCCAAAATACCATAATCCTTCAAAGCTCTATTACTTGTAGGCATATGCAAAGGACAAGTGCTTTGAAGTTCTCCAAGACACATGCCTCCTTAAACCTCTCTCTTTAAAACTCTCCACCACCACTTTTAGAAGTCTTGCTGGAACTGGAGAGCCAAATCTAAATCCGTTTTTCCATCCACACTTCTATCTAGTCAATCCCTCTATAAAAACATCCTTTCACAGCCCCTCTAAGTGCATGCAATTGTCCATCTGTGGACCATAATCAGGAACAAGTACATACCCTTTGCTGTCTGTCTTTGAGGCATTAAGATCCATAGGTGCTTCCTCTAGAAACTCCATCTCTATTTGTCTGATGCATGTCTCCACTAGTCCTGCCACTAAGGTTACGTCCAAAACATTTTTCTGAAAGTCAAGGTTCAAGTCAGTGACCAGACGTAAAACATCAGCCAGAAAATGCAATACATAAACCACTGTAAAATCTGCTAGCTTCTGGAAAAGAGTAGGTTTCTCCTCTTCAAGATCTCCATGACAGGCTCAAAGTTTGTACAAAGCTTGTCAACAGCTGCATGTCTAGACAACCATCTGGTCCCTTGAATTGCTTCAAGCTTACTTGGAATATAAGCAAGTTCTTCCTGTAAGCTTTGCAAGTGACTTGATCTTTGAGAGCTCCTAGAAAAAAAGGCTGCTACAGAATTCACCAATTTATCCACTCTTGTCATCATCTCTTTGCACCTCACATCCTTTGCACAATCCCCCACTGCCAGATTACTTCTATGAGCTACACAATGCAAAGATGTGATGAAAGGATTGACTTGCTTCAACCTTGTAGCAACTCCAGTATTTCTCCCTACCATCACAGAGGCTCCATCGCTGCCAAATGCTACTAGCTTGCTCATGTCCAAACCAAGCTCCATAATTTTTTGAAAATAGCCTCTGCATTATTATCTGTTAAGGCTAATAATCCTAAATAAGCATGCTTAACTTCGGCCTCTTCAACGTAGCAAACATAGCAAATCAAGTGCTGAACAGTGCTTATATCTGTGGCCTCATCAATCATAAGCCCAAACCAAGGACTTTGATTGATCCTTTGAGAAACATTCTTCTCTAAAATGTGGCTGATGCTAGAGATGAACTTTTTGCATGCCTTGTCATTGTTGTAATGTGAAGGCAAATGACAACCAGTAGACTTCAAGAGCAAGCACAAAGATTGAAACTTGTTGAGGGAGAGATCCTCTTTTCCAACAAATAAAGCAGCCTTGAAGAGTGTTGTTAGCTGCTCATCCACATGAACTTGCTGCTTCTCAACAACTATATCCAAAGAACCTTTTCCTTTTTCCATCAACCATATGGCATTCTTGTGAGCTGAGCTTCTAGCATGTTCTTGAAAGGCTGAAGTTCTGATATTTGTAGCTCCATTCTTGCCAAAAGCAGTCCTGTTACCCCTATCCTGCTTGCAAGCTACACAAAACACTCTTCCTTTATCATAATCAAATCTCAGCCAATCATACTCTAACACCCAGCTTGATTTCCAAAGCTTTCTTGCATCTTTGATCCTGTTTTCTTCAGGCTCTTGATTTTCAATCACCACCTCAGCTTCCTGATTCAATGCTTTTTCTACTCTGCCAAACCAGCTATCCAATGGTCCATTTCTCATTTTTTTCCTCTTACGCTCATGCTCAAGCTCATGTTGCTCATTCTCCATAAGATCTAAAGGAATATATGAAAATATACTTAATTAATGTGAACTACTCAATTTACTACGTTGAACTACTCAATGCAGTAGTTGGTAGTTCACATTATTAAAGTATATTTTTATATATTCTTAGAATATTCAATAGCATATTTGAAAGAATATACTACTATATATAAAAGTTATTTCTTAAAAAGTTTAAATTAAACCTTCAAACTTTCCTTTTATATTAATTTAAGAAGGCAGTTTTCCTATATTTAAAAAATGTAAAAGGAACCACTTCCTATAGTTATTTTGGAACCTGAAAATTTTAAAAATAAAACGGTAGCATGTCATAGTTCCCGGAATTTGGCGAACACTAGGTTCTTTGTAGGAAGTCTCATTCCTTCCCATATTAGGCTTGTATGGTGGAGCATAATTAATTTGATTTCTTTAATATAGCCTCTGATTTCCTCATGTGTAAGGAGCATTCCTTCTATTATTAAAGGATTTCTATGTCTTCTTTTAATTCTCAGTATGTGCTTCATAATAAAGCTTTCTATTATGAAATGGGAATGTGGTAATAGGTTGTTGGCTCATAGGAAGTGTACTATCATACCAACCTTCCTTCCTTATTTCATTTCTTCTTTCTCTTTCCACACGTGCCACATTTTAATTAAGAAAATACTTATAATCTTTTGCCAAATGTCTTTTTTTTTTATCACATATTTTGACATTTTAACAGCTTTAGTCTTCATTCATCCACAATATGCCCAAGATTCTTACATTTGACACACCATATCTTGACATCCAATTCCTTATACGTAAGACTATTTTTCAAGGATTTCACCAAAATAGCATTTTCTTATCAACTTTGTAGTCCCGAACCTTAATATGTTCTTCCTCTTCGCCTGAAGTATCATTTCTTCTTTTTGAGGACTTTATCTTTCTTTCATCTATATTCCTATTTGTCTCATCTTTTTTTCATTATCTTTCAAATACTTTACAAGATCTTTTTTGTCTACTTCTTTAATGGTTATTACATAATGCTTATATAGCTTTACAATTCTTACTTATACCATTGAAGCAAAACATCTTCCTTAACATATAGTTTACATTTTTTTTTATGCTTCTTAAAAAATTGATATATTCTTTTATAATTTTTGTTTTTCCTTGCAGGATATTCATGAGCTTCTTTAAGTGCTATTTCGACAACTTTTACTTTTTAGAGTATTTTTTAAAAACTTCTGTAACTTTCCCATAATCTTTTTTATATATTTTTCTAACTCATAATACCAATCATATACATTTCCTTTTAATGTGTGAAGAAATATAAACGATTGCTTACTTTATACAGCTTTATAACTTCCTCAAACTGTAGCAAGTGTCTTTTAAAATTTTCTTTCTTTCCTTCATATTTGACATTCTTCTCTACCACCTTCCTTTACATTAAGATAAAAACTTCCAAGAGACCTTTCTTCTGGTCTAATAAGAAACCATGTTCTTTGAGGAGTTCCTTATAACTCCTCCTCGTAGCAGTATGGTAGTTTATACCATCATGTATATCCTTCACACTTTTAATGACACTTTTTCCTATTTGATTAATGAGTCTTATAAGAGCTTCTTGCATATTAATAATATCTATTTGCTCTCCACATGCAGCTTTTTCTTGACCTGCCTATTTACTCTCTTTCTTATTATAAATGGATTAGGATTATGATACCTCAAAGGCTCCATCCATCATCATATATACACTTCTTTTTCCATGTAAGCTCTAATTCGTTTAAAGTTATTTCACATATATTACTTTTCACTTAAGAATTTCACGAATTCATACACAATAATGGCAAAATCCTTCTATGGTTGCCATGTGTTAACATGTCAAAACTTTCCTACATACGGAAATCATTGTTCACATTGTAAAAAGAAAAATTCTCAATTAAAATTAAAGGATTTCGTCATTTATATATTACTTATCTCGTCTCTAAAGTCAACAATAAAATTTTGCTTTGGCCATTGCTACTCTCTCATTCATTACTCTCCATGGCTCTCCATAACATTCATAGCCTTCCTAGCCCCATTCATGCTAATTGAATCTTGTCTTCCTATGCCTCTCATATCAACTGTCATAATCGTTTATTTCTTGCTTGTGTAAGATTCTTCTTACCGCCTAAGATTTTTTTTTGTTATCATAGGATTTTTCTTATACCAATAGGATTTTTCATACTGCTCCTTTTCCTTCACCGTAGGAAATTCAATGTATGCTCTAGTTTTGGTTTTTAGCACCACTTCAAACTTACATGACATATAGGAGTTTGACATGTGACGTCAGATATTGTTAGAAATCTTAGAAACCTTAGAAATCTTACATTCCCGTTGTTGAAAGAGTAGGAGAACTTTTCAAGTGGGACAGCAATATTGACTTGTTGAAAGAGTAGGAAAACTTTTCAAGTGGGACAGCACTTGAGTGAACCGTAGAGCAGCTCACCTTCCTGCGGACCCACATCATTAAGAGAAAACTTTCCAAGTGGGAAAACAAGATCCATATATCCTTATCAATTTTTAATAGAGAATGAATTTAATAATGTCACTCTCAAAACCTAAACTTGTTTGACTTTAAGTTTGTGAGAACACGTACAACAAAGGGTGTTCCTTCAAAATTACTTTAAAAGATAATTGAAAAAAAATAATAAAGAAACTCTCTTATATATTTTCCATCACTGCATCCCAATGTCATAAAACATGGCAAACTCAAACCTTGCTGTTGTTCTTTCCATGGGAACAGCTCTCCCTCGCAAATCCTGCCTTCAAAAGGATTTTGCACATATGCTATTCAAAGACGCTGACAAGAACGAGAAGAACGAGCTACTCAAGTCTAAGCTTAACACCATATGTATGTTAACTCTTCACAAACTCTTACTCTATTAACATGCAGTGGTTTTACTTTGGCAGGTCAGAGATCAGGGATTCTCCAGAGGTTTGTACACAGCGAAACAACGTTACAAGCCAGAGCTAGCCAGCTCCTTGAGTGAGCGCCTCGAAATATCAGGCAAGGTTGTCCCGGAGCTCATGGCAGAAGCAGCAGAGGCAGCCATTACCGAGGGGGTTGTCCTGCTGAAGAGATTACTCACCTTGTGGCTGTAAGTACGACCACGGTGGAACCCCTGGCGCTGACGTGCGTCTAGCGAAGCTCCTTGGTTTAAGGAAAGACGTAAAGAGAACCATGCTATGTTTCCAGGGGTGTGCATCAGGAGCTTCCGCGCTGCGACTTGCTAAAGGAGATGGCGGAGAACAATCCCGGCTCAAGAGTCTTGGTTGCGTGCTGTGAGATGGCATCCCTGCATACCAACTTGATGCATGAATTAGAGATTGTCAAGCCTGCAAATCTAGTGAGTTCGGCTATCTTTGGCGACGGCGCAAGTGCAGCAGTTGTGGGTTCTTTCCCAAGCCTTGGGAGCATCCTCTGTTCGAAATTCATCACACAATGCAGGTGTGTACATCAGCATCTTTTCTATTGATTCTTCATTTGGGTATTCCAGAAGCTATATTGTTTAATTAAATACATACAGTGATCGTATACATGTATATATTTTGCAACAATGTACACAATGGAATACTATCGAATTAAATATATTTAAATTTTGGGCAGAAATATGTTTTATATTCACAGCATTTTGTTACAGGTGACAATAGAAGGAACTGAGAGATATATTGGTGCGGAGCTCCAATGAATTTGGACTGAACATTCTTCTGTCAAGGGAGGTTCCCACGGTGATATCTCGATCAATAGCGAGTGTTCTTGGAAATGAACTGCTTGATTACTCAGGCTGCAGCTCATTCAATGACATGTTCTGGGCGGTTCATCCCGGTGGGGAAGGCCATACTGGATGGATTGATAGGAGCGTTAGAGTTGGATCCTCACAAACTCTCTGCTGCGCGTAGTGTACTCTCCTCTTGCGGAACATGTCCAGTGCTACGGTGTGTTTTGTACTGGATAACATCCGAAAGAGCTCGTACGAACACCAATGTTGCAGTACGGGTGAGGGCTGTGAATGGGGAATGCTTCTTGCGTTTGGTCCAGGGATCACTGTCGAGGCGTTGCTCCTCAAGAGTTTTCCTCTGTTCAAGGAAAAGAACATACTTGAAGACTAAATTATTTCTATGCTTCTTGGGTTTGGTCCAGGGATCACTGTCGAGGCGTTGCTCCTCAAGAGTTTTCCTCTGTTCAAGGAAAGAACATACTTGAAGACTAGAAATATGTAGTGAACATAATTTGTTAAATAAAGATTTTAAGTTTTTCACGCCAGACAGAGTTCGAAACCTGCGACTTTCCTGCTTAGGAAGAAGACGCTCTATCCACTGAGCTGCAAGCGTTTAACCTTCTAACACAACCATACGGAGCAAGTATCAATAATTTACAAAATGTATAACAGTACAAAGAACACACACTATATATATGCATATGTGTGTGTGTGTGCGTACAATTATACTATAATACGATAACGTAGTTTAATTTTCCTTAAAGTTTATATAACAAGTTATTCTCTCTCTCTCTCACACACGTACACCCCTAAACCCTTTTCACACTCTTGTCGCGCTTGTATACCATAAAGTTTTAATTCAAAGGGTTTAGGTTTATGGAGGAAACAGGGTAGCGTTCTTGGCAGAGAAATACTACAGAGATACACACTTGCAGACACGCAGACACGTGAAAGTAGGGTCTCGTACACATACACTGATGAAGAATGCGCGGCAACAACAGGAGGCTTCTGCAGAGAGTAATAATGAAAACAGAAAATCTTTCACAACATGGGCAGCTGAAGATTTCAAATGTGGAGCTTAACAAGTTAGATTCAAATGGGATTCAAGTAACATACATTTCTCTTATACTAGTTTGCACAATGAGCCTTCTTAATTTCAATATTTTTGACGAGGGATTTAATATTATAAGAACTTAAAATATAGAAATGTGTATATGCAATAATTCAGAACCCTAATTTATATATAAAAGTAAGTGGTCCAGATTAAAAGTTAATTTAACGGTTATTAAAATTTATTACGTTAACAATAATATGTGCACATGGAGCAGTACACAGGGATTCTACAACATGTATTATTCTTACGACAGAAAATCAAAATTAAACGTGAATTTCTTGTGAATTAAAATATAAATTTCTTTAGGGTTAATACATTTTTAAATTTATATGTTGTCTTATTTAAATGCATATGTGAATAGGTTTTAATGCATATTAATTAAAACATTAAGAAAATTAAAAAATTATACTCAAAAAACCATTAGAAAATCCTTTAAAATTAAGGGAAATATTAATTTCCCTCAATTTATTATATATGTCCTAACAGGGACCATTCTACAAGTGTCCTAGAGGACCGACTTCTCCTCAATATGCTTATTGGTTCCTACTCCAAGTGTGGTAGTCTCCAATGCAGATGTGTTTAAAGAAGATATCCCAGAGGAACGTTTTCTCGTGGACTGTGATGATCTCTGCATATGCCCAAGAAGGGCATATGCTCGATGCAATGTATACCTTCCATAATATGCCGGTAAGAATCATATACAACAACACACACACACACATACAGCATAGTAGTGGACACCAAGAAGGACATATCATTAGTTCTTGGTAAATATACCATTCTGTATACATGTCCATACTTTGGAATGCTATACCTCTATGACTGTGTTTGTTTTGTAACTAGTTACTATATACAAACATGGAAATGTCTTTTTATGAAGTATGAGGATTGCTGCATATGCCCAATTAGAGGAAAACTAATTGCTAAGAACCATTATAGTGTATACAACACGCACGCATAGACACGTACACACATAGAAACTTCTTATGCATTATGGCGATATGCCGGTTGCATAAACATACACAACACTCACTTGTTGTTTACAGTTAGACGGATCAAAACCGGACCGGGTGCATTCCTGGCAGTCCTTGAATCGTGTTCGTCGATTTCACAAGGCAAGAGAGTCCACGACATGATACTAGACGCAGGTCTCGAGCTCGAAACCTGCGCGGGAAACGGATTAGTTAACTTGGACGGAAAGGCCGGACGCCTCGAGGAGGCCCGTACAGTGTTTGAGAATATGCGTTCCAGGGACGTTGTTACGTGGAATACTATTGTTACAGGCTTGGGCATGGTGAACAGGCTATGGAGTTATTTAACAGAATGGATGTAAAACCGGACAGGGTTACTTATATAGCCTTACTTGATGCTTGTGCAAATATTGAAGATTTAAGCTTTGTTGAAGATATCCACGCTCGCATAGTTGTTGAGGTATGTCTATGTGTGTGTGTGTGTGCGTGTGCATGTATATTTTATACATATCAATAATTTTTTTATAGGGTCTTAACTCAGATGTTGTGGTGTGTAACGCACTCATAAATATGTATGGAAGCCAGGGAACTATACATCGTGCAAGGAGTGTGTTTGATGAAATGAATACCATTCGGGACGTGGTCTCATGGAATCCAATTATCAGAGCGTACACACAACATGGACATGGCATGTGTGTGCCTATGGTTTGTCTTATGTGGATGATTTGTACATATACATCCATGTGTGTATACGTACAGTGTACAGACGTTTGTATGTATGTGTATTGATGCAGTTATACAGGTAGAAATGCAATGGAGATGCTGGGGCATATGCACTTGGAGTGTGTTGCACCCAACGAGGTGACATTTGTTAGTGTTCTCAATGTTGCGGAGTTTCCAACGGACCTGAGAATGATTCGTGAGCGGTTAACTGCTGCCGGGTTTGGATCTAATACCATACTTGCAAACTCCCTCGTCCACATGCATGGCAAGGTAGTGTGTGTGTGTGATGTTTGTGCAACAAAACGTACACCCTCCCCTCCCCCTCCCTCCCCCTCTCTCTCTCTCTCTCTCACACACACACACACACGGCTCTCTCTGCTGTTGTTTCACATAACTAAACGAGAATTACATAACACTTTATGCAGATATATAATGCATACATATGTATGTGGTTGTACTTATCTAGAGATAAAACGTACATATACGTACCCCAACACACACATATATAAATATGTGTATACACAGATAATATGTATATATATTCACATACTTTGTAGTTTCTGTGTGTCATCTTAAATGTTTATTGGAATATAGTGCGGCAGTGTACAGGAGGCTAAGGAGCTCTTTGACAACATGGAGCTGAAGAATGTATCATCGTGGAACTCCATTGTCGATGCATATGTAAACAACGGCCTGGATCGGGAAGCTTTTGGTCTATACCGTGTAAACAAAGACAATATACATACATATTTTATAATTTATTCATGTAACTAACTACTATATTGGGCAACACGAAGACGTGAAACCAGATCGTGTTACTTTCCTGACCGTTCTAGATGTCTGCGGTAGCTTATCCAAGGTATACATGTATAATTTTCATAACGTTTTACACACACACACAATGCGTCCTCGTATAAATCAATCATATAGACATTATCTTGCATATCTATCTGCCTATACAAATATATACATATTCATACACATATGAACTTTATATATATATATATATATATATATATATATATATATATATATATATATCGTTAGACATATATTTAGTGATATGTTTTAAGTCAGGGAGGACTAGTACGGGCTTTGTAGGGACGTGCTTCTACAGACAGCAACACTCCAAATGTATGCGAGAAATTCGAGCCTTGCAGATGCGGAAGAGGTATTTGAAGGCATTGTGAACAGGGATTTGTTTGCATGGAACTCCCTTCTCACCGCTTATGCTCAATCTGGTGCCGGTCAAGCTGCACTCCACATGTTCCAGAATATGAACTTGTTAAGCCAGGGGAGCATGTGAACTCTCTCTCTCTCTCTTTCTCACACACACACACTCCGGTACATGTGTCCAGACATACATGAACCTGTGTGTATGTGTGTGTTAATATTAATTTGTACATTGTTAATAATGTGACAGAGTTTTTGTGTGTGTGTGGCGTGAGTGTGTACACTGTTAATAACTTCTATCTTCCCAGATCGTGTGTTGTGTAAATATAGACTTTACCTCTTTTTCGTTAACTGTAACACGCACACGCACACATATCTACTTCTAATGCTATAATGATTAGCAACGTGTAGACCTTTGTGAGCCTGCTGGATAGCTGTGCAGGCCTTAGCGAGGTACATGATGGAATCCACATCCATCAACTCGCTATAGAGTGCGGACTAGACTCTTCCCTCTCCGTGAACACACTCATCAACATGTACGGGAAATGCAAGAGCACAGACCTGGCAAGAGCCGTGTTCGACAACATGTCCCACCAACGCAATCTAATCACATGGAACGCACTTACGTCCGCATACGTCCAACACGGTGACTCCGAGGAAGCTCTCCAGCTGCTTGCATATATTCATCTCGAAGGGATGAAGCCGGACAGAGTCACATTCTTCAGCTGCCTGGGCGCCTGCACTGAGAAAGAACATAGATATGCGGAGCGGGCCTCGACCGGGACGCAACGGTGTCCAACAGTATCATCAACAGTTACCGCAAGTGCCAGAGCTTGGAAGATCCAAAGCGAGTCTTTGATGAGATGAAGAACCGGGACGTAGTCTCCTGGACTTCTGTACTGTGTGCGTATGTAGAGGGAGGGTGTGCAAGGGAGGCACTCAGGATATCACGAGATGCTTCTGCATGGAGACAAACCAGACAGCGTCACTTTTGCAGGTATCCTCGATGCATATGGTAGCTCGGGGAGCCTGTTGCGTGGTAGGGAAGTCCATAACCAGATGAAAGCTACGAAAGAGGGTACACACCCGTCAGTGTTACCGGCTCTCATTGATGTATTCCTTGTGTGGTAGCCTCGAGGAGGCCGTCGAGGTCTTCCAGTCGGTGGAGTCTTGGAGGAGGGATGTGCTTGTCTGCAATGCGATGCTCTCTGTGTATTCCCACCACGGTGATGGCAGAAAGTCTCTGGAGATCTTCCATAGAATGGACGTGGATGGAACTACCCCGAACTGTGCGACTTTCAACGGTATCCTCGATGCATGTGCAGGTATTGCAGGACTGGTTGAGGCCAGGGGTGTGCATGCCAGCATAGAGGACTGTGTTTTCACGTCTGATGTCATACTCCAGAACATGAAGCCCAACAACGTGGCTCTCATGAGTGTGGCAACTCATGGCTGCCAAATGGTTATCCGGCATCAACACATAAGTTATGTGAGTAATATTAAGTCTTTTAAGATGACCTTGAAAGGGTGAGCAATGTTAAGTCTTCAAGACAACCTTGACTCTATGTGAGCAATGTTAAGTCTTGTAAGACAACCTTGAAAAGCATCAACACCTATGTGAGCAATGTTAAAACAACTTTGAAAGTCTAATTTATATGTATAAATAGGTATGAATATTTAAAAGCATCAACACCCTGTGTGAGCAATGTTAAAACAACTTTGAAAGTCTAACTTATATTTATAAATAGGTATGAATCTTAGGGTCCCACCTTAAGTCCGACTACCATCTGAATCCCAAAGGATAATTTGAGTAGACTTTTAAAATCCTGGCCCAGGAGACTTAGACAGGCTCATGCCCTAACCCACTAAGGAGATGTGTCCCACATATACCCCTATGACAGAGCTAAGGCATTGTCACTTATCCCTTGAGGAATCACCCTCGTCCGAGAGTACAACCCTTTTTGGGCAATAAGGAGCAATGTTAAAGTTTTAATCCAAAGGGCCAACACGTGGCAACACGTGGTTGCCAAGTGACTATTTGACATCATCACCCTGTGTGAGCAACCCGAAGTCTTTCAAGATGACCCCAAGAGTATGATTCAAATGTGTCATAGTTTTTATTATGACTCCTCTTTACTTTGGACGTTGACTGTTGTTACCTACTGTACTATGTTGGCAAGCCCTAGATGTAGTGAGAAACAGCCCCGCTTAGTGTACTTAGGTGTTTAGGGTAGTCCGGCCGGCTGTCCTTAGATATCGCGAGAAACTCTAAGCAAAGGTAACACTTACCTTCTAAAAAACTCTTACCCTTGTTTTCCATGTCCCGGTTGGGTTAATGGTTAGTTCCAGTGAGTTCGGCGTGTCGGATATGCTTAGAAATACCCCTAGGTTTGACAGGTTAAGGTTTAGGGGTCGATGGATAACTCACCAAGTATATTCCCTCTGGGAATGAGATAGCCCACTTATGTAAACAGGAAAATGGGGGGGGGGGGCTCTGTCACATAAATAAAGTAGTATATGGGAGTGAGGGTTCCTGGGTTCATGACTGAGCTCATTACTCTTCTCCTGGTGCAAGCTTTAGCTTGTGTCGTCAAGGCATAACCCTCTGTTATGCCGCCCTAACTTCCAGATGCCAGGGGTACGTCCCACCTTGGGGGCTTACCCTTAACGTTGGCGAATCCATGCCTGGGAGGTCTTGTCGGAATGCACGTTCCAAGAAGCAAAGGTTGAGGCTTGTTTCCAGCCTCCTCCTCCGTCAAGCTAGGTGTAGCACTCACGGTCAAGCAAGGCACATCCGTGTCCTTGTCCAACTGTGGGCATGGGATCTTGTTTGACAAGTTCACGTTACCTGGTTCCTGAGGGTTCATTGAGGGGTTCTAGAGTTGGCATTTAGGAACCACGTTTGTGGTACTTGGTGCAACTCTTGAATCTAAGGGCTATGGCATGATAGCCCACATCATGGAAGGCAGTGTCACATGGAGATGTGACACTGGGCTAAATGTCACATGGTACAACGCCCAAGGCACGCCCTTTGGGGTTATGTCATGGGCTTGTCACTAAGGGGTTAGATACTCTAGCAAACAGACATGCTTGTGCTTGCACTAGGGTGCTAAGCCTTGGGCATCCGCTCATGGGAGGTTAGGTCTCGTAACTAGGTGTGCTTTGGCACACTTGGCTGGGGAGTGTTCTCCTTGGAATTCAAGGGTTGAACAACCTAAGCGTGTTAGCAGGAGGCACTCGCAAGGTCATGTGCTTAGGGTTATCCCAAACCTAGCCTTAGGGAGTTTACTTAGCAGAACACTCGTGTCCTCACTAAGTACTAGCCCTAAGTCTAGGGTATGACTTGGCCACTCAAACCTTAGGGTTGTACTCCTGGATGAGGGTGATTCCTCAAGGGTAAGTGACATGCCTTAGCTCTGTCACGAGGGGTATGTGTGGAACACACGTCTCCTTGATGGGGGTTAGGGCATGAGCCTGTCTAGGTCTTCTAGGGCAAGACCCTAAGTCAACTAGGGTTATCCCTCAAGGGTTTTGGGGGCAGACACTCTAGGGAGACTTAGGCTAAACCCTAAGTCAACTAGGGTTATCCCTCAAGGGTTCTGGGGGCAGACATTCTAGGGAGACTTAGGCTAAACCCTAAGTCTCCTGTCCACTTGGGCATTAGAGTCTAACCCTAGGGGTCGTTGGGGTTGTTGGAAACTTAGCGTTGCTCACACAGGGTGATGACGCCGAATGGCCACCTGGCAGCCACGTGTTGCCACGTGTTGGCCCTTTGGGTTAAAACTCTGACAATTGGTATCGGAGCCTATTCTCTGCGGTCAGTAGGACTACCTAAAGTGTAGTGTATTTTAGGGTTTAGTTAGTTCTAAATTCTTGAAGTACTCTATCACTTTCGGCTAATGTCTGAATTCTGCGGAGAGTTGGTCCTGAGATCTATAACTCTTCAGAGAACACTACTTCATAAGTGGGTGTGGGTTATGGACTCCATGTTGAGTAGCACGGAAGGCAACTTCCAAGTTGTATGCCAGGTTACTTTTACCTTATGGTGTTCAGGTTACTTTACCATATACTTCCACAAGACGTGGCATGTTAGTTTGTTCTGGCTTACAAACTAAGTCTTGTGAGATGGGCTTGTGATATCCTATTACACATTATTGAAAATTTTTCTTTTTCTTTAAGGTGTTTGAATTTGGGATAACACATGATTTGAGAATGACTATGTCCATTGAGTTTTGGCTTAGGTCAAGATTCAATATCGAGTCCAACTAGAGTGTTCAAACGGGGAAAGGCTTATGTTAAATGTGCGTCTTTGACTTCGGAGAAGGGGCATATTCAAACATAAGAGTGAACACTACATTTGACAGAAGTGTAAAATAAGCTCTCATTATAGTGCATGTTTCCAGAGTGTAACTCCAGAAGCAGACTATGGTGATGAACTTATAATACAACGGAATGTCGGATATTACATATGATAAATATGTTGCTAGTGGGTTTGAAGATCCAATTGTAATCAAAGTATTGTCTGATGTTCGCAATATTTTAATGACGCTAGCTACAAATAACTTTAGGTGGAATAATTTACTAAGTTCAAGTCCCTTGATTTGAATAAAGTATAATGTAAAACCTTAGTTAGTTATAAGTGTGCACTTTATATTCAGGTTGGCTAACTTAGCTAACTCGTTTGAAGTTGTATCTTATATGGGATCATGAGAGAGATTTGGGATAACAATTTAAGGATTCCGCTTTCTTATCGATACAGTTTCAGGATAGATGGCATGATCTATCATAAAGAGTAAAGTTGGAAACATACGTTTACATTTTCAGTTTACTGAGTAATGAAGGACTTGCATAGTAAGGCGTTCGGCGCACACTTGCACATTTTCATTATTAACTCTTTAATATTGAAATTTGTAACGTTGTTTGTAATGTGGGATACCCTCTTGAACAAGGGTGATTCCTTGGTTAAGAAGAGCATGATTTGGGATTCTCCACTTTATTTTCAACTAAGTAAGGAAACTTGTAAGTTTGATAACTTATATTGAGAATTACCAATGAGCTAGTAACAGTCGGATTTCCATTGGAGATTTAAGTGCATGTACCTCCTCAGAGAGAGTCGATATTTGATGAAAATCAGAAGTTAGTATTGTTTTTTAATAACGATTTTATTTTAGAGTCGAATACGATTATTCAAAAGACGATTTCTTGACGTTGCATCATGGTCGCAAATGTGGGCACTTAAAGAACAAATAAAGTATGTATCTTCAGTTTTTTTTGGAATATTGAAAAATAGAACTATTCTTGACTCGAGGTTTGATTGTATTTCTTGGGTTAGTTATCGGTTCTATCTCAAGGTTTGGATGGTGTTCCTTGAGTTGGTTCAATATTCTTGTAAGTATAATATTGAGTAGCGGGATTAGCTCAAGAAGATGGTGTCCCTTCTTGATGATCGTAGTTCAAGGTTCCTAACGTATGGTCCAATATCCAGTTCGAAAATATGAGGTTTCCTATCACCTCATTCATTGAGATATTCATATCTTAGACTTTGAAAGTATTTATGACAGTCTTTTAAGATTGATTATAAATGACTTGTCAAAGTAAAGTATGGTATCTCTTTAATATTGAGTTTGGAGCGCTCAATATCAAAACTTGGTTATGATCACATGAGGTGGCCATAATCATATAATAGAAAGACTCAAGCAGACTTGAGTTTAACACTTTGGTAAGGCACTACTTTGTTATAACTTGAAACATATTTTCAAGTTATTTGAGAAATGAGGTGTTTCTCAATACATTGCTTGAGGGGCAATGTAGTACTTTGTGAATGGCTAGGTGTTTAAATGGATAATGTATTTTAGTTCAACGTATTGAACTAAATATCTTATTCATGTTTGGGGAGATCTGTTGAATTATGAGATATACTGAAATATGAAGTTAGTGTGATACTTTGGTGTCATATAACATTAGTGTGAAAAATAATATCTTACTAAATCAGTTAGATGAACCAAACACTGAGTCATGATTTCTTGGTCCCTAAACTGTTGCTTGATGCATTATAGCATTATATTTCCGTCTTGAAACTGAAGTTCGGGTAATATCAAGAACTAAGTCCTCATTCCATAATAACTACCGCGTTTTGATATTTTAATAGTTCATGTAGTTATGTTTGATAATGTAACTATATGCGTTCACGAGAGCAAAGCACTTGAGTATGCGAAGTATTTAACAAACCCATCACTTGTTAAATTTGAACTTCAAGGTTAGTCGATGATCACGGGAACAAAAATTATCAATATCAAAAATGCAAAGGTTATATGAAATAGGGTTGTCTGAAGGTATTTCACAAACACTAATTGAATCAGACGATAAAGCATTACTTTTGATAAATTCGAAAGTAAGTTACTTTAATTGAATGATTCAAATTAGTGACACTATTGTGTTTTAATATTAGCTTATTGAAATCTTGTGTAATCAGTTTTACGAGTTGGAAAAGTATATATATAATGATTTGGTATCTGAGTTCAGGAAGACTCTTATCGTGGAAACTAAGTTTTGAAATTTGATATTTTTAAACTTAGTGAGATGAGAGTTAGGAATTATGGAATGGCATCTAGTATGTTGTGCTCTTTGGAGAATGAGTCCAATAAATGTGACAGTTAAGACATGTACTATCTTAGAGATGAGTTGAATTTCCTGGTTTTCACACAAGTCTGTAAGAAAGGTATGTTAGCTTATTTGGTCCTTGAACTGGTTGGTGTTATGAAAAGTACAAGCTAGGTTGCCAAAGACGAATGGCAGTGCTATCACACTTTGTTGTGGATTTGACTGAATTTGATTCCTGTCCAGAATAAATTTATGTTAATAACACACCAAGTGGATAGCCATTAGCAGGTTGGCATGACCTTGTTGTATACATGTGTACAGCCATGCGCCTCTGTGATCGCCTCTGGCCAAATTGACATGTTTACAAAGAATAGGGTTTTATGAATAGTACTCTTGTATTGGAAAAGAGCTTGATTTTGATAAAAGTCTCATACTTAGTCTAGCGTAGCTATATACTAACGAGGGATAGGTATAGTAACAGACCCTTATGTAAAAGGATAATGAGAAACACCGAGGGATACAGAAAAGTGAGGCTATATATCGTGACATGTGGAAGTGTGGAAATGTGGAATAGGCGTTTGGTTAAGCATTTGAGGTTAACTCAAATTGCTTGTTGGGTGCTAGACAATAGAGGTCGTCAACAGCATTTATTATTAAGGAATAAAGCAAGCATTTATTTCTTGTTAACCAAGGGGTCGGCAACAACACTAACTAGAGGCCTCCAATATAAATTTCTAGTTAAGTAAAGAAATTAACCAGTGTTGTGTGCGTTGGGTGACAGACTTTGCAGACGTGCAAAAGGTCTCCAAGTGACTTCTTGTCACAGGTGGTGCCTCCGACAGCTGGGTTTACGACTCAGTGAACGACGGTTCTGAAGTACTTGGTTTGCGTAATGCAAGGGGGTAATAAAACTTATGTGAACTTTTGGCTGACTCCACATAGAGTGATATGTTAGTTTTGGTTAATTTTCTTTAACATTATCTAGTCTTAGAGTTGGACGTCAACGAGGACGTTGACATTTTCAAAGGTGGGGAGTGTGTCATAGTTTTTACTATGACTCCTCTTTACTTTGGACGTTGACTGTTGTTACCTACTGTGCTATGTTGGCAAGCCCTAGATGTAGTGAGAAACAACCCCACTTAGTGCACTTAGGTGTTTAGGGTGTCCGGCCGGCTGTCCTTAGATATTGCGAGAAACTCTAAGCGAAGGTAGCACTTACCTTCTAGAAAACTCTTACCCTTGTTTTCCGTGTCTCGGTCGGGTTAATAGTTAGTTCCGGTGAGTTCGGCGTGTCGGATATGCTTAGAAATACCCCTAGGTTTGACAGGTTAAGGTTTAGGGGTCGATGGATAACTCACCAAGTATATTCCCTCTAGGAATGAGATTTCAGTGCTAGCCCACTTATGTAAACAAGAAAACAGGGGGGGGGCTCTGTCACATAAACAAAGTAGTATATGGTCATGACTGAGCTCGTTACTCTTTCTCCCGGTGCAAGCTCTAGCTTGTGTCGTCAAGGCACAACCCTCTGTTGTGCCGCCCTAACTTCCAGATGCCAGGGTACGTCCCACCTTCGGGTAGCTTACCCTTAACATTGACGAATCCATGCCTGGGAGGTCTTGTCGGAATGCACGTTCCAAGAGGTAGAGGTTGAGGCTTGTCTCCAGCCTCCTCCTCCACGTCAAGTTAGGTGTAGCACTCACGGTCAAGCAAGGCACATCCGTGTCCTTGTCCAACTGTGGGATGGGATCTTGTTTGACAGGTTCACGTTACCTAGTTCCTGAGGTTCATTGAGGGGTTCTAGAGTTGGCATTGGGAACCACGTTTGTGGTACTTGGTGCAACTCTTGAATCTAAGGGCTATGGCATGATAGCCCACATCATGGAAGGTAGTGTCACATGGAGATGTGACACTGGGCTAAACGTCACATGGTACAACGCCAAGGCACGCCCTTTGGGGTTATGTCATGGGCTTGTCACTAAGGGGTTAGATACTCTAGCAAACAGACATGCTTGTGCTTGCACTAGGGTGCTAAGCCTTGGGCATCCGCTCATGGGAGGTTAGGTCTCGTAACTAGGTGTGCTTTGGCACACTTGGCTAGGGGAGTGTTCTCCTTGGAATTCAAGGGTTGAACAACCTAAGCGTGTTAGTAGGAGGCACTCCAAGGTCATGTGCTTAGGGTTATCCCAAACCTAGCCTTAGGGAGTTTACTTAGCAGAACACTCGTGTCCGCCTACGGCGCACACTCGTGTTCACTAAGTACTAGCCCTAGGTCTAGGGTATGACTTGGCCACTCAAACCCTTAGGGGTTAGTCGTGGTTCAGGGTACCCCTTGTCGCCTAAAGGGGTTGTACTCCCGGATGAGGGTGATTCCTCAAGGGGTAAGTGACAATGCCTTAGCTCTGTCAGGGGGGGGTATGTGTGGAACACACGTCTCCTTGATGGGGGTTAGGGCATGAGCTTGTCTAGGTCTTCTAGGGCAAGACCCTAAGTCAACTAGGGTTATCCTCAAGGGTTTTGGGGGCAGACACTCTAGGGAGACTTAGGCTAAACCCTAAGTCAATTAGGGTTATCTTTCAAGGGTTTGGGGGCAGACATTCTAGGGAGACTTAGGCTAAACCCTAAGTCTCCTGTCCACTTGGGCATTAGAGTCTAACCCTAGGGGTCGTTGGGGTTGTTTTGGAGACTTAGCGTTGCTCATACAGGGTGATGACGCCGAATGGCCACCTGGCAGCCACGTGTTGGCCCTTTGGGTTAAAACTCTGACAATCAAATGCCTAATTAGGCAGGAGACTTAGAGTCCTACCAAGTCCACTAGAATGACCATCCCAAACCTTAAATGATAACCCAAATAGACTTTAAGATCTTGTCCCAGTAAAGCTAAACATGCTTATGTTCTAACCCACAAAGGAAATGTGTTTCACACATACACCGTGACAAAGATAAGGCATCACAACTTACCTCTTGAGGAATCACCCTCATCCGGGAGTACAACCCCTTTAGGGCGACAAAGGGTACCTTGAACCACGACTAATCTTTAAGGGTTTGAGTGGCCAAGTCATACCCTAGACTTAGGGCTAATACTTAGTAAGGACACAAGTGGGCACCTTAAGTTGACATAAGTGTTTTGCTAAGCAAACTCTCTAATGCTAGGTTTGAATAACCCTAAGTACATGATCGTGCAAGTGCCTCATGAAAGCGCTCCTATTAACAAGCTTAGGTTGTTCAACCCCTTGATTATAAGGAGAATACCCCCCTAATCAAGTGTGCCAAAACACACCTAGTTACGAAACCTAACCTCCCTTGAGCATATGCATAAGGCTTAGCACCTTAGTGCGAGCACAAGCATGCCTGTTTATTAAAGTATCCAACTCCTTGGCGACAACCCCATGACACAACCCCAAAGGACATGCCTCGAACGTTATATTGTAAATCATCTAGCCTGGTGTTACATCTTCATGTAACATTGTCTCCCACAATGTAGGCTATTATGCCATAGCCCCTTATATTCAAAAATTACACCAAGTATCACGAATGTGGCTCTTAAGTGTCAACTCTAAAACCCCTCAATGAACTCTTAAGAACTGGGTAATAAGAACTTGTTAGCCAAGATTATGATATAAATGTGCCTTGCTTAGCCATGAGTGTTACACCTAGCTTGACGTGGAGGAAGAGGCTGAAGACATGTCTCAACCTTTAATCTTTGGAATGTGTATTCCAACAAGACCTTTTAGTCATAAATTTGCCAACATTAAGGGTAAGCTACCCCAAAGATGGGATGTACCCTTATTGTTTGAAGTTAAACAAAGGGTTATGCCTTAACGACATAAGTTAAAACTTGCACTAACGAACTTAGTCATGAACCCAGAAACTCTTCTACTACATACTTTACCTTTTTTATGTGATGGAGCCCCCCCCCCTCCCCTCTTTTCCTATATGTGTAAATGGGTTGGCATGAAATTATTAGCCCCTTAGTTAGTTAACAAGATGAGCTTTAAACTTAATCTTACTCTTACTCCTAATGTCAGAGTTTTAACTCAAAGGGCCAACATGTGGCAACACGTGGCTGCCAAGTGGCCATTCGGCGTCATCACCCTGTGTGAGCAACGCTAAGTCTTCCAAGATAACCCTAAGAGTCTGACTCAGGGGCCCAATTAGGCAAAAGACTTAGAGTCCTACCCTAAGTCCCCTAGAATGACCATCCCTTGAACCCTAAAGGATAACTCGAGTAGACTTTAGGATCCTGTCCCAGTAGACCTGGACAGGCTCATGCCTTAACCTCACAAAGGAGATGTGTCTCACACATACACCCGTGACAAAGCTAAGGCATTGTCACTTACCCCTCAAGGAATCACCCTCATCCGTGAGTACCCCTTTAGGGCAACAAGGGGTACCTTGAACCACGACTAACCCCTAAGGGTTTGAGTGGCCAAGTCATACCCTAGACCTAGGGTTAGTACTTAGTGAGGACACGAGTGTGCACCGTAGGTGGACACGAGTGTTTTGCTAAGCAAACTCCCTAAGGCTAGGTTTGGATAATCCTAAGTACATGACCTTGCGAGTATCTCATGATAGGGCTTTTGCTAATGAGCTTAGGTTGTTCAACCCCTGGATTCCAAGAAGGACATTCCCCTAGCCAAGTGTGCCTAAGCACACCTAGTTACGAGACATAACCTCCCTTGAGCAAATGCCCAAGGCTTAGCTCCCTAGTGCGAGCACAAGCATGTCTGTTTGTCAAAGTATCCAACCCCTTGGCGACAAGCCCATGACACAATCCCAAAGGGTGTGCCTTAGGCGTTGTATCGCGTGACGTCTAGCCCAGTGTCACATCTTCATGTGACACTGCCTTCCCCAATGTGGGCTATCATGCCATAGCCATTAGATTCAAGAGTTGCACCAAGTGCCACAAACGTAGCTCATAAATGTCAACTCTAGAACCCCTCAATTATCCCTCAAGAATCGGTAAGGAAACCCTGTCAATCAAGAACCCACGCCCACAGTTGGACAAGGACACAAACGTGCTCTGGTTAGTTGTGAGTGTTGCCCCTAGCTTGACGTGGAAGAGGAGGCTGGAGACAAGCCTCAACCTCTACTTCTTGGAACGTGCATCCCGACAAGTCCTCCCAGGCATGGATTCGCCAACATTAAGGGTAAGCTACCCCAAAGGTGGGACTTACCCCTATCATCTAGAAGTTAGGGCGGCACAACAGAGGGTTGTACTTTAACGACACAAGATGAAGCTTGCACCGGCAGAAGAGCAACGAACTCAGTCATGAACCCAAGAGCTCTCCTACGTATACTCTACCTTATTTATGTGACAGAGCCCCCCCCCCCCCCCCTCTTTTCCTGTATGTGTAAGTGGGCTGGCACTAAATTAGCTAGCCCCTTATTAAGTTAATGAGAGTGTTTAACTTAGCCTAACTCTTAACCCTAAAACCCTACCCAAGGGGGTGGGGTTTTTAGGGCGTGGGTTAGGGCAACCCTAGAGTTAGGTCAACCCTAGGGATGTTCCTAACCCTATTTAACATGCCAAACTCATCTTAACTAGGACGTTAAAAATCGGGGGTGGGTTTTTAAAAGGTAAGTGCTACCTTCGCTTAGAGTTTCTCGCGACATCTAAAGATAGCCGGTCGGACTACCCCTAAACACCTAAGTGCACTAAGTGGGGCTGTTTCTCACTACATCTAGAGTATATCAACATAGTACAGTAGGTAAAACAATCAACGTCCAAAGTAAAGGGTCGAATCATAGTAAAAACTATGACACCTAAACCTTGGGGCGTGGGTTAGGGAAACCCTAGGATTAAGTCAACCCTAGGGGTGTTCCTAACCCTACTTAACACGCCGAACTCATCTGCATTAAAAAATTAGCCTAACTACATGAAGATGTGACACTAAGCTAGATGACACACAATACAACACCCGAGACACACCCTTTGGGATTGTCTCATGAGCTTAACATTAAGGGGTTGGATACTCTAGCAAGCAGGCATGCTTATGTTCACACTAGTATGTTAAGCCTTAGACATTCACTCAAGGGAGATTAGGTCTCTTAATTGGATGTGTTATTGACACACTCAACTAAGGAGGGGGTATTCTCCTTGAAGTCCAAGGGTTGCACAACTTAAGCTCGTTATGAAACATGACTAACCCATAAAGGTCATATCTTAGTCCAAGGGCTAATACTTAGTGAGGACACGAGTGTGTATTATATGCGAACACAAGTAAGTTTGAATAACCTTAAATACACAACTTTACGAGTATCTCATGAATAGGATCTTGATTAATTGTTGTTATTTACTATACTATGTTGATAGACCCTAAATGTAGTAAGAAATAGGCCCGCTTAGTGCACTTGGGTATATAGTGATGGTTCGACTAGGTGTCATTAGGTATTTCCAAGAAATTCACCTTTTACTTAATATATGTGACAAAGGTCCCCCCTCTCCGTTTTCTTATTTTATAAAGTGGGCTAGCACAGAATCTTATTCTCAATGAGAATATATTTGATGAATACCCATTGGCCCCTAAAACACTAACCCAAGGAGTTTATGGCATGGGATTGGGACAACCCTAAGGCTAGGTCAACCCTAGGGACCCATATTCGACATGTCGAACTCACCAAGACTAATTAATAACCTAACCAAAACACAAAAAATAAGGGTAAGAGTTTTTTAAATGAAAGTATTAGTTTCGTCTAGAGTTTCTTATAAATATCTAACGACACTCAGCCGAATCATCACTAAATACTCAAATGCACTAAGTGGGCATGTTTTTTACAACACCTAGGGCTTATTAACATAGTATGGTAAGTAACAATAGTCAACGTTCAAAGTAAGAACAATTATAATAAAAACTATGACACATTTAACACTTCAAGAACAATAATTCTTTTAATTTTTCTTTTTAGACATCTTATGTTCCTATTGTTTAAGGTTCCACTTTAAGATTAATATGATTCCCTTATATAAAGAAACCTTAATAAATGCTTACAATTGGATATATATATGTTAATGATGTACATTTGGACTTTAACATGGAGGAAGTTTTCATTCTTAGTAGTTCTTTTATGCAAATACAATCTTTAATATAGTTTGGAATTTATGCATTTCTTGAAGTCATTTTAAGTGCGTTTTTTTTTTTTCTTTTTTCTTTTTCCATCCTTCTCTTAAACATTATTAAAATAATCTAAAATAAATTTTCATCTGGTTTTTAAATTTGCAGTAACCAATTATTGATGGAAGAACTACAAACATCAAATTGATATACAAAATTTTACATTAATATATACTTTAATTTGTTATTGATCTTTAAAAAAAACAATATATGTCACAAACTGTATAGGATATGTTAATTCATGAAATGATGCATCCTTTATGTAGCCCATGGGCATGTAATTCATGAAATGGTGCATCCTTTATATAGCCCATGGGTTTCTGAACCTCACATTATCAACAAAGTAAATAAGATAAGCATTCTACAATTAATTTTCAGTTTTTAAATAATGTGATGGTGTTAAATAATTACCTTATACAACACATAATTGATCTTTTAACAAATTGGGGAAGAGTAATTGATTAAATTTAATATTGGGTTATTGCTTATGTTTTAGAAAATGTTCCAACAACATTGATAAACAAACCATTCAAGATTTTAAATCTTTTACACGAATGTTTTAAATAATCTTCTTCAATACATAGAAGAACATTTGCCTCATATGACATATCTTATTGTGGTAGCAATAACATTAATTAAGGTTGAAATTGTTTATACTTATGTAAAATATTTACAAGTTATTATTTCTTATAATAGTGTTTGTTAGAGTTTTTATTTGACCCATTAAATGCCAATTTTAAAAATCCTCATTAGAAAACACATGATCTTATAAAACAATATGTGTTATAAACCCAATTTTTAAGAACTCACACCCATAGTTAATTAAATATATAAATGATATTTACTTCATGAGTCAAAATGCATATCCAACTAAATTATAAGTGTTATTTTTTATTTAATGTGAATGAGGCATATTAAAAATAAAAAGTTAAAAACATAAGACATCCTATTGTGAAAATAATAAAAATAAGGAAGTCAATATATAATTTGGAAAGAAAGCTATATATAAAGAAAATTCTTATTCAGAAATTCTTGAAAGGAAAAAGGTGAATATGACAAATGACTTGACTAGTAAAAGGGTATAGAAAAGTTAGTTAAGGCAAAGAAGAGGGTCTCCACACTTCTTGCTCTTTTGTATTTTATGTTAATAAAAAGAGTACATATTAAAAAATCTCTTGTGTATAATTTTTTTATATACTTTGAATAGATGGTTATAACAAAATAGAGTTTTCCATTTATATTCTTTCTAATTGTAATTTTGTATTCTCTCTTTTAATCTCATCATAAATGTAAACCCACTATTTAGATAAGACATTCAAAAACTTTAACATTGTTGTCTCACGTTCACATATATAACAACAACGTTATAACGTTTGATGTTATTTTCTTCTTGATTTATGTTGTAGATTCTAAAGTTCTTGTTTTATATTCAGAAGTTTAGGTGTTTAAATTGATATCTTTCTATTTTTGTTACTTAGGTTCATAATTGCACAAGGTTTGTAATTCATATAAAGTTGATTAAAATACACACGATTAACGTTTTTCTCAGTACCATCCACACGTACAATTTCAATGAAGAAAATAATATAAGAATTACATAAAATACCTTAAACTTACATGACATATATGCATGTCACGTTAGGTATTTTAATTCGTTAAATTAACATGGTTTTCTTGTAAGGTTGGCTTGTCTTATAAGACTTATTCAAGTGGACAGCAATATTGACTTGAGTAACCCGTAGGGCGTCTCACCTTTCTGCTAACCCACATCAAATACTTTCCAAGTGGGAAAACAACACAAGGACCTATATCATTCAAAGAAATACTTTTGAAGTGGGAAAACAAGATCAATATAGGGTGAAGTTGAATGTCTTTTGTGAGAACAAGTCTAACACAAGCTTAATATGTTTGTTTGTTATGACATTAAAAATTAATTTATAAGATAATCGAAAAAAATACTCTTTTATATATCTCCATCACTGCATCCCAATGTCATAAAACATGGCAAACTCAAACCTTGCTGTTGTTCTTTCCATGGGAACAGCTCTCCCTCGCAAATCCTGCCTTCAAAACGATTTTGCACATATGCTATTCAAAGACGCTGACAAGAACGAGAAGAACGAGCTACTCAAGTCGAAGCTTAACACCATATGTATGTTAACTCTTCACAAACTCTTAGTCTATTAACATGCAGTGGTTTTACTTTGCAGGTCAGAGATCAGGGATTCTCCAGAGGTTTATACACAGAGAACAACGTTACAAACCAGAGCTAGCCAGCTCCTTGAGTGAGCGCCTCGAATATCAGGCAAGGTTGTCCCGGAGTCATGGCGGAAGCAGCAGAGGCAGCCATTACCGAGTGGGTTGTCCTGCTGAAGAGATTACTCACCTTGTGGCTGTAAGTACGACCACGGTGGAAGCCCCTGGCGCTGACGTGCGTCTAGCGAAGCTCCTTGGTTTAAGGAAAGATAAAGAGAACCATGCTATGTTTCCAGGGGTGTGCATCAGGAGCTTCCGCGCTGCGACTTGCTAAGGAGATGGCGGAGAACAATCCCGGGTCAAGAGTCTTGGTTGCGTGCTGTGAGATGGCATCCTTGCATACCAACTTGATGCATGAGTTAGAGATTGTCAAGCCTGCAAATTTAGTGAGTTCGGCTATCTTTGGCGACGGCGCAAGTGCAGCAGTTGGTGGTTCTTTACCCAAGCCTTGGGAGCATCCTCTGTTTGAAATTCATCACACAATGCAGGTGTGTACATCTTTTCTATTGATTCTTCATTTGGGTAATTGTTTTCTAGATACATACAGTGATTCGTATACATGTATATATTGCAACAATGTACACACTGGAATACTAATTGAATTACAGTGACTTTGTTCGGCAGAAAAAAATCTTGAACAATTAATCATAATTAATTAAATTAAGTTTTTTGCTTATTATAATTTGTTACTATATGTATATGATATAAAAATGCAGATAGAAGAACAACAGTAGCGAGTATCTCACCCAAACAAGTGAGATTAATGCAGCAAAATATGCGTCAGTTCACAGAATATAATAAAGAATCTAATATAGACAGAATATTTTATAATAAATTATTCGTTAATACGAAAGCAAATTTGCTTGCAAATGAATTTGCTGGAATTAAATATATTTAATTTGGGCAGAATATTTTTTATATTCACAGTCATTTTTGTTACAGGTGACAATAGAAGGAACTGAGAGATATATTGGTGCGGAGCTCATGAATTTGGACTTAACATTCTTCTGTCAAGGGAGGTTCCCACGGTGATATCTCGATCAATAGCGAGTGTTCTTGGAAATGAACTGCTTGATTACTCCGGCTGCAGCTCATTCAATGACATGTTCTGGGCGGTTCATCCCGGTGGGAAGGCCATACTGGATGGGTTGATAGGAGCGTTAGAGTTGGATCCTCACAAACTCTCTGCTGCGCGTAGTGTACTCTCCTTTGCGGGAACATGTCCAGTGCTACGGTGTTGTTTGTACTGGATAACATCCGAAAGAGCTCGTACGAACGCCAATGTTGCAGTACGGGTGAGGGTTGTGAATGGGAATGCTTCTTGCGTTTGGTCCAGGAATCACTGTCGAGGCGTTGCTCCTCAAGAGTTTTCCTCTGTTCAATGAAAAGAATACTTGAGACTAAATGATTTTTATGCTTCTTGCGTTTGGTCCAGGGATCACTTGTCGAGCGCGTTGCTCCTCAAGAGTTGTTCTGAAGTAGAAATAATTAGTGAACATAACTTGTTAAGTAATTAACATTTTAAGTTTTTCACGCCAGACAGAGCTCGAACCTGCGACTTTCTGCTTAGGAAAAAGACGCTCTATCCACTAAGCTACAAGCGTTAACTTTCTAATAGAAACCATACGAGCAAGTATCAATAATGTATAACAGTACAAAGAACACACACACACTATATATGCATATGTGTGTGTGTGCGTGCGTGTCTGTTTAGATGCTATTTGATGAATGTACAATTATAATACGATAACAAGTTTTCTCTCTCTACACACACGTACACCCCTGGGCCCTTTTCACACTCTTGTCTGTGCGCGCGCGCGCTTGTATATACCATTCAAAGGGTTTAGGGTTTATGGAGGAAACAGGGACGCGTTTTAGCGTTCTTGGCGGAGAAATACTACAGAGATACACACTTGCAGACACGCAGACACTTGAAATTAGGGTCTCATACACAATACACTGATGAAGAATGGTGGCAACAACAGGAGGCTTCTGGAGAGAGCAATAATGAACAGGAAATCATTCCAACATGGGAGCTGAAGATTTCACTGTGGAGCTTACAAGTTAGATTCAAATGGGATTCAAGCCAACCAACCAACGAACATTTCTCTCATTCGCAAATGTACACAGCTCCAAGATACAAAGCGACTTCACAGGCATATTGTGTCCGGTCCTCACTGCGAAGACCGACTTCTTCTCAATATGCTTATTGGTTCCTACTCCAAGTGTGGTAGTCTCCAGGATGCAGAAGATGTGTTTAAGAAGATATCCCAGAGGAACGTTTTCTCGTGGACTATGATGATTTCTGCATTGCCCAAGAAGGGTATATGCTCGATGCAATGTATACCTTCCATAATATGCTGGTAAGAATCACTATACAACACACACACATACAACATATAGTAGTGGACACCAAGAAGGGGACATTCTTGGTAAATATACCATTCTATATACATGTCCATACTTTGGAATGCTATACCTCTATGACTGTGTTCGTTTTGTAACTAGTTACTATATACAAACGTGGAAATGTCTTTTTATGAAGTATGAGGATTGCTGCATTGCCCAATTAGAGGAAAACTAATTGCTAAGAACCATTATAGTGTCTACAACACATGCGTAGACAAGTACCAATATGCAGTGGGAGAACTTCTTATGCATTAGCCGGTTGCATACACTCACTTGTTGTTTACAGTTAGATGGATCAAAACCGGACCGGGTCGCATTCCTGGCAGTCCTTGAATCGTGTTCGTCGATTTCACAAGGCAAGAGAGTCCACGACATGATACTAGACGCAGGGCTCGAGCTCGAAACCTGCGTGGGAAACGGATTAGTTAACTTGTACGGAAAGGCCGGACGCCTCGAGGAGGCCGTACAGTGTTTGAGAATATGCGTTCCAGGGACGTTGTTACGTGGAATACTATTGTTACGGTATACGCCAGGCTCGGACATGGTGAACAGGCTATGGAGTTATTTAACAGAATGGATGTAAAACCGGACAGGGTTACTTATATAGCCTTACTTGATGCTTGTTCAAATATTGAAGATTTAAGCTTTGTTGAAGATATCCATGCTCGCATAGTTGTTGAGGTATGTGCGTGTGCGTGTGCGTGTATATTTTGCGTATACATATAGATAACTTTTTTATAGGGTCTCAACTCAGATGTTGTGGTGTGTAACGCACTCATAAATATGTATGAAGCCGGGAAATAGATCGTGCAAGGAGTGTGTTTGATGAAATGAATACCTCGGGACGTGGTCTCATGGAACGCTTTCAGAGCGTACGCACAACATGGACATGGATGTGTGTGCCTATGGTTTGTCTTATGTATATGTATCTGGATGATTTGTACACATATACATCCATGTGTGTATACGTACAGTGTACAGAATTTGTATGCATTGTATTGATGCAGTTATACAGGTAGAAATGCAATGGAGATGCTGGGGGCATATGCACTTGGAGTGTGTTGCACCCAACGAGGTGACATTTGTTAGTGTTCTCAATGTTGCGGAGTTCCAACGGACCTGAGAATGATTCGTGAGCGGTTAACTGCTGCCGGGTTTGGATCTAATACCATACTTGCAAACTCCCTCGTCCACATGCATGGCAAGGTTAGTGTGTGTGTGTGGTGGTGCATGCTTTCGGAACATTTTATACAAAACGTACACCCTCCCTCCCCTCCCCCCCCTCTCTCTCTCTCTCTCCACACACACACACACGGCTCTCTCTGCTATTGTTTCACATAACTAAACGAGAATTACATAACACTTTTATGCAGATATATAATGCATACATATGTATGTGGTTGTACTTATCTAGAGATAAAACGTACATATACGTACCCCACACACACATATATAATATTATATATATATTCACATACTTTGTAGTTTCTGTGTGTCATCTTAAATGTTTATTGGAATATAGTGCGGCAGTGTACAGGAGGCTAAGGAGCTCTTTGACAACATGGAGCTGAAGAATGTATCATCGTGGAACTCCATTGTCGATGCATATGTAAACAACGGCCTGGATCGGGAAGCTTTTGGTCTATACCGTGTAAACAAAGACAATATATATACATATATTATAATTTATTCATGTAACTAACTATTATATTGTATTTTTCTTATAGAATGCACGAAGGCGTGAAACCAGATCGTGTTACTTTCCTGACCGTTCTAGATGTCTGCGGTAGCTTATCCAAGGTATACATGTATAATTTTCATAACGTTTTACACACACACACAATGCGTCCTCGTATAAATCAATCATATAGACATTATCTTGCATATCTATCTGCCTATACAATATATACATATTCATACACATATGAACTATTATATATATATATATATATATATATATATATATCGTTAGACATATAGTTAGTGATATTTTTAAGGGAGGACTAGTAGTGAACACATATGAGCGGGGCTTTGTAGGGACGTGCTTCTACAGACAGCAACACTCCAAATGTATGCGAGAAATTCGAGCCTTCCAGATGCGGAAGAGGTATTTGAGGCATTGTGAACAGGGATTTGTTTGCATGGAACTCCCTTCTCACTGCTTATGCTCAATCTGGTGCCGGTCAAGCTGCACTCCACATGTTCCGGAATATGAACTTGGAAGGTGTTAAGCCAGGGGAGCAGGTGAACTCTCTCTCTCTCTCTCACACACACACACTCCGATACATGTGTCCAGACATACATGAACCTGTGTGTATGTGTGTTAATATCAATTTGTACATTGTTAATAATGTGACAGAGTGTTTGTGTGTGTAGTGTGTACACTGTTAATGAATGTGACAATAGTAGTCTTCTATCCTTCCTAGATCGTGTGTTGTGTAAATATAGACTTTACCTCTTTCTCGCTAACTGTAACACGCACGCATGCACACGCACGCACGCACGCACACGCGTATCTACTTTCTAATGCTGATAATGATTAGCAACGTGCAGACCTTTGTGAGCCTGCTGGATAGCTGTGCAGGCCTTAGCGAGGTACATGATGGAATCCACATTCACCAACTCGCTACAGAGTGCGGACTAGACTCTTCCCTCTCCGTGGGAACACACTCATCAACATGTACGGGAAATGCAAGAGCATAGACCTGGTAAGAGCCGTGTTCGACAACATGTCCCACCAACGCAATCTAATCACATGGAACGCACTTACATCCGCATACGTCCAACACGGTGACTCCGAGGAAGCTCTCCAGCTGCTTGCATATATTCATCTCGAAGGGATGAAGCCGGACAGAGTCACATTCTTCAGCTGCCTGGACGCTTGCACGGAGATAGAACAGGTAAGGATGCTTCACAAGCAGATATGCGGAGCGGGCCTTGACCGGGACGCGACGGTGTCCAACAGTATCATCAACAGTTACCGCAAGTGCCAGAGCCTGGAAGACGCAAAGCGAGTCTTTGACGAGATGAAGAACCGGGACGTAGTCTCCTGGACTTCTGTACTGTGTGCTTATGTAGAGGGAGGGTGTGCAAGGGAGGCACTCAGGATATCACATGAGATGCTTCTGCATGGAGACAAACCAGACAGCGTCACTTTCGCAGGTATCCTCGATGCATATGGTAGCTCGGGGAGCCTGTCGCGTGGTAGGGAAGTCCATAACCAGATGAAAGCTACGAAAGAAGGTACACACCCGTCAGTGTTACCGGCTCTCATTGGGATGTATTCCTTGTGTGGTAGCCTCGAGGAGGCCGTCGAGGTCTTCCAGTCGGTGGAGTCTTGGAGAAGGGATGTGCTTGTCTGCAACGCGATGCTCTCTGCGTATTCCCACCACGGTTATGGCAGAAAGTCTCTGGAAATCTTCCAGAGAATGGACGTGGATGGAACTACCCCGAACCGTGCGACTTTCAACAGTATCCTCGATGCATGTGCAGGTATTGCAGGGCTGGTCGAGGCCAGGAGTGTGCATGCGAGCATAGAGGACTGTGGTTTCGCGTTCGATGTCATACTCCAGAACACTCTTATCAACATGTATGGGAAGTGTGGAAGCTTATGCGATGCTAGGCGAGTCTTCGATTCGATGCAGGACCGAGCTCTGGTGTCGTGGAACTCGATAGTGGCGGCAACCGCGCAACACGGGGAGGAGAATGAGGCGAGGAAGCTCTTTAGAAGACTGCAGCAGGAAGGGATGAAGCCCGACAACGTGGCTCTCATGAGCGTGGCATCGTCGTGCCACCATGTTGGGATGCTTGGTGAGGCCTTCTATTACTTGTTTGAGCTCGCAAATGAATACGGCCTGAAACCGAAGAGGGAGAGGTACTCGTGTATTATCGGGCTACTGGGAAGGATCGGATGGCTTCAGGAAGCCGAGGATGTGATGAGAAGGATGCCGTTTGAGCCGGACGAGGCCGTGTGGAAGAACTTGCTCGTTTCGTGTAAGATACACGAGGACTCCGAGCGGGTCTGAGGGTTGTCAAGGAGCTTTGGAAGCTGGACAACGGGATCCGGCCACGTATGTTGCACTCTATAACATGTATGCTGGGAGTGAAGATCCTGAGTTAATTCGTTAGTTCTCCACCAGGCATGCCTTTAAAAGAGAAATATTTTTTTTGGCATATGCTAGGATATATAGAGAGAGAGTAACGTGATATATAGAGAGAGAGTAACGTAATTACGGAATACATAAGTTAGCTAGTAAGTGCGATATATATGTAACATAAACATAGTTTAGCATTTCCACTTATTCGGACGGTGGTAAACTTGGACGTCTGCTGTCAGTTGGCCCTTCAAACTTGCTTAGCTTGTAATATGGTTCATCTCAAGTATTCTCTTACCCTGGTCTTGGGCGTTGATGAAGTCTCTATTAGAAAGGGTACATCGCTCCAACGCGTAACAATGTAGTACATTGTTTCAGCAGTACCTTCATCCGCATTGGAATGTATGCATATTGCCCCACTTAACAGTCAAAATCTATAGTCAAAATCTATAGAAAGGGGTATTAGAACGATTTATTCATAAGTAATATTTCATTTTTTGCCTGTTGAATATATTTATTTAATTTAATTATGAAATCTTTTTTAAGGTCACAATTTATAAAAACTTCATTATTCAACTCAATCTGATCCTATAAAGAATTATATCATTTTTTTCATTGACCTTAAAATTAAAGTCGTAAAAACTGCTTTTTCAAATTAATAAACATTCATGCCATTAATATCGTCCATCTACATTGTGAAAGGTAACTTATTTCTTCAAAATCATCGTATAATTAATAAATTGTTGAATTTCGTATTGTTCTTTTGTCCATTCCATTCCGATTGACTTGCACATAACATTCATACCAGCACCGATCTAAAGGTTGAATTCCTTGATTCGCATCATTATTATATATCCTTGGTTCGTATAGCCAATTTAAATTCAACGAACTTTTCTATTAATATGCTAAATACATTAACTGTATTACCCGATTCTTATCACATACAGTCAAACGTAATCTACCTTCCTAACCACCTCTTTTACCTAATTAAATATCGTAGTTACCTTAAACATATATTATTATATATATATATAAGTTATTTTTATCAGAAATAATTTATTTTTAAAATTTCTGTTGGAGGATAGTTATTGAGTCTCATTTTTTATGCTGATATTAGACATAGATTTAATCTGTGGAGAGACATGCACAAATACATACACCAAAACTATAAATTAGTATGTATTTAAGTCTCACAAGCAAGATAATATTATGAGTAAATGTATGTATATATATAATTTAAAAATCTAATCAGTGTTCTGAGATACATTTATATTGATCGTTTGTAGCTAGAAGTACATACATATGTATACTAAATGTACAAGTTTATCCAAATGCATATACCAACACACATATGTTATTTACTTATTATGAATGATTAATTTAGAATGAACCATACGCATGCACACACAGACACAGACACAGACCCATACATTATATGAATAAATATATTTGAATAAATATAATATCCATATGTACCAAATTTTAATTTAAAAAGACTGCTTTATATAGAAGAAAAGGATACATCTGTATAAGGATAGAAAATGAATATTCACGGTTAATGTTAAAGGGTTTAATGTAACTAAAAAACTATAAAGTACGTTAAGTACGTTAATTATTTAGCCTTTTAAAATTAAGAAAATAAAATTCAGCCGTAATAAATATATTATATCAGAATATACGTTTATGTATGCATGTATATAAATAAATAACTAGATCTCTTATGCATTATTACACACGTATACGTGTACGAATGTCTTAATGCATTAAAGATCTAGCTATTTATATATATATATATAGTAGAACTTGTATAGATTAAAGAGAAAATTACATTTATACTCTTGAAATTTATAGTATTTACATATATATATATATTTTTAAATTTTATATTTACATGTATACTCTTGAAACTCTAATTTAAAACTTTATAAATTTTAAAATTAAAAAACATTTTAAAAAATTAATAAAAATTTATATTTTATTATATTTAGGTCTAAATACAACCTATTAAATATATATCACAATATAATATAATTATTTTTAAAAATTTTCATTTTTTACTATAACTTTTTGACATTTAATATTTAATTATTTCATTAGCAATATATTATGAATTAAAAATATATTTCTAATTAATATTATTATTTTAAAAGTTAAAATATTATAATTAAAATTTTTTAAATATATATATGTAAATTTATAACTTTTAAAAGGGTATATATGTACATATGAATATATATATATATATATATATATATATATATATGATAAATTTCAGGAATATAAATGTAATTTTCCCTAAATTAAAACTTTCAGCAAATTAACACACCAATGATATATCTGATTTTCAAAAAGCTAGGGATTTGGAGAGTTAGGGCATAGGGTTTTTGCTCTATCGGAGGAGCTCCGATGCCGCCGAGAACGGACAATGGCGGATCTTCCGGCGCGCCGAGAAAGGTAGTGTGTGTTTTCTTATAAATTTGGGGCTTCGACTGTGTTTTTTATATATTAAAATCTGGAAAATCTGGACTTTTGATGTCTTTCTTAAATCGACTATGTTTTTATAAAAATCCGGTTTTTTGCCTCTTCTCAAAATCCAGGTTATTGACTGTGCGTTATTATAAAATCCGGGTTTTTTTTACTGTTAAAAAGAGGAACATGTATTGACACATTCGCTGTTTTTATTTATCTTATCAAAATCCAATTTTTGACTATGTTTTTTTAATTAAAATTCGGTTTTTGACTGTGTTTTTTTAATTAAAATTTGGGTTTTTTTTTATTGTGTTTTTTTTTTACTTAAAATTCTGAAATTTAGTTAGAGGCCATCCATGTGGCAGCGGCAGCAGTTGCAGTGGGGGCAGCAGCAGTGGCTGTGGGAGCGGCAGCAGTGGCTAAATTTAACCGACTGGTAGAGGTATTATACATGGAAGATACACAAATGTTAAACTATATATATGTGTGTGTGTGTTTGTGTGTGTCGAGTAGTACTAACTTACATTGTGTATAATGTAACTATAAAGATGATATATACATATATTAAATCATGCTAGATGATCTATTTATAGACAAAAAATTTATAGTAGTTTATGCAGACATACTTACATTATATATTTTTAATCTGTAGGTATTCGAACGCTGGGAGCGAAGACACCGGATTTAGCTCATGGTCGTTTGGACATTGCCATTGGCTCTAACCACTTTCAGCTACATCAGGGAAATGCAGAGCTTATTGCTAAAACTGCACCAACGGGAGATGTAACATTCATGACTAGTGGCAGTGTTTAACGTCACTAAAAATTTCTAAGGTAAGTGTAATTTATTATTCAGTCTTAAGAGATATTGTACATGCATGTATATATCCATACATATAACTAGATCTCTAATGTCACACATATATATAGGCCTGTTGATAAAATGAACAATTTTCTCTTAATGAATATATAGGCACAAACAGAATGGCACATACATACATATATACTCCCTTCTGTAGAAGAGAGAGACATGCGTCTGTAACTTAAATTAAACTTTGTGCAGGCTTGCATATACAAAGATACGGTATAAGGTTTTGTGGTACGTAGTGCCTGCGTAATCAAGTTGTAAGTACTTTACTTTATGTACGTATATACATATGCGAGCTTTGAGGTTCGAATATCAGTATACGATTATTCTATACCTGCGTCTTGAGTATTGTTACATTTTACTTTTTAAATTATTCATAAATACATATGAGATTTAAGTTTCTAGTTTCGGTGTAGTCTCTCTCTACAGATTAAATCTACGTGTTGTGCATGTTAATGCAACCGGCATATCACCATAATGCACAAGGAGTTTTTCAGTCTTTGTGTGTGTACGTGTCTACACGTGTGTTGTATACATATAATGGTTCTTAGCAATTAAGTATATATTGTACGCAACTTCATACAGACATTTCCATGTTTGTATATAGTCACTATACACAGTGCATTGATATACAAAATGAACAATGGACATGTATATAGAATGGGATATTTACCAATGTGCTTCTTGGGCGTGTGTTGTATAGTGGATTTTACCAGCATATTATGGAAGGTATACATTCGAGCATATGCCCTCTTGGGCATATGCAGAGATCATCGTATTCCACAAGTAAACATTCCTCTAGGATATCTTCTTAAACATGTCTTCTGCGTCTGTCTTTCAGACTACCACACTTCGAGTAGGATTGAGAAGGTGGCCTTCACAGTGAGGACCAGACACAACTCACCAGTTAAAGATAATAAATGAATTAAAAATTTGAGAGATAAATTCATAATGTTCAATTTAAAGATAAATTTATTAAGTTAAGAATAATTGAGTTAATCATTAAGGATAATAATTGAGTTAAGTATAATAAGTTATTAAATAATTAAATTAGTTAAGTATAATAATTAGATTAAGAGACCCACCATGAAATTTACATTAGGGCATTCTGATTTTCAACAGTTTTTTTATGCTTCAATTGAAACAATATTAAAGGGCTACATCAAATACAATCTTTTAAATAAAAGATTTTTTTAAATATTTTTTACCGGCATATTATAAAATCATGTGTTTTTTGCAAAGTAAATTGGTAAAAATGGGTCTTGAAGGCCATTAATTTTATGGCCTAGTTGATATTCTATTCAATGATTATCCTATATTTGTGCAGTTCATAGGTTAAAGAATAACAGGTTAAGGGTCCATATTAGGTTAAGAATAATAATTGTTATTAAATAATAATCTTAAGCACGCAGATAATAATTAAGTTAAAGATTTAACTTACATTAAGTTAAGAATAATAGTTAATAAGGATAATAATTAAGTTAAAGGTTATTAAATAATGAAATTCAAATATAAATAAATCTACAATGTTAAGAATAATAACTACACTAAGGGTAAAGATAAATTTATTAGGTTAAGAACAACAATTGAGTGTATAGTAAATTATTATTAAATAGTTAAACTTATCGATTGTGGGCATGTGTACTAATAATGTAAATATTTAAAAAAATTGATGATAATAATTGTAAAATGATATAGATTATTATTTTATATGCACATATTATGTGTTGGCATACTTTTCTTGGCTTAATTATGTGATTATGTGTATATTTATTCAAATCAATTTAATAGCCAATCACATAGTTTATAATCCTTATTTTCCTTTTCATATTAAGATATTTATTATATCAAAGTTTCTACCTAAATGTGTAAGTTTCACTAGGATAAGGTAAATCATTTAACATAATGTGTGATGGGCTTACAAAGTTTGTAGTGAATATGAGCTTAGTAATTTTATATAATAAGTTTATTTTGTGTGTTTGTGTGTGTTTGTGTATGTGAGTATATGTCACGCCCCATTAACAATTATCTTAAATCCTAAGCATCATTCTAAATTGCCTCATTGATAGACATTTTAAATCCTAGTTAATGATCGTTTTAAATCTTAAATATGTGTTATCAATAACTATCTTAAATCTTATTCAATGGTTATATTAAATCTTATCTATCTAATAACCATTTTAAGCCCATTGGATAGCTATATTAAACTCTTTTTTATTGTTAATTATGTTAAATTACCTTTATAATCCATTAAATTCCTTATATAATTTATTTGAGAGTTAAGTTATCACTTACATATAATAATTTTATCAGAATTAAGAAAAAATTATCACATATACAAAATAATTTGACATAGTAAAAGAGATATAGATATTTCATGTGTTATCCTATACATATAATAAATTGAGAGAAAATAAATAAATAAAGTTATCACATACACACATTAACTTATAAAGAGAGATTTTATGTGTTATTATATACACACATTAACTGAAGTTGTAAGACTCTTTAAATGTAAAGAAAGGGAGAGAGTTATTAAAGATAATAACTTCATATAATTGAGAGAAGTTATATAATAACTTGAAAGATAAAGAGTTAAGTTATCACATAAAGTAACTTAAATTATTAAATTAAGGATAACAATTGGGTTAAAGAATAAATTTATTATGTTAAAGATAATAATTAGGTATTAAATAATTAAATTATAATGACTATTATAAATCCTATTCAATAGACATCTTAATCCTAAACGTTATAATACTTCATCAAAATCTTATTCAACAGTCATTCTAAATTTTAAATTTTATGTGGCACTATTAAGTTATTGAATCATACATGATCATGAATTGCATTATGCTTAAAGATAAATTCATTATGTTAAGGATAATAATTGGATTAAGAGTAAACTCATTAGGTAATTAAAATAAACTCATTAAATTAAAATAACAATAAGGTTAAGGGTCATTAAATAATTAAGGTTAAATTTAAGAATAAACTCACTAGGTTAATATAATAACTTGATTAAGGGTCATTAAATATAAAAATAACAAGGTTTTAGAAATAAACTCACCAAATTAATGATAACAATTAGGTTAAGGGTCATTAAATAATTAAGCTTAAGCATAGATAAATTTAAAAGCTTACACTATGTTAAAGATAATAATTGGCTTAAGGGTTCAGTTTAAGCATAAACTCACCAGATTAAGGATAACAACTCTATTAATTAATAAATTATTATTAAATAATTAAGCTCACCAACGATGGCATGTGTACTAAATTTATATCTGTCATCAACACTCCATCAACAGCTATCCTGAATTCCATCTAATGGCCATTATCATAGTTTTAATTTGATGGGTCGACCACCTAGGTAAAGATTGTGAAATATGTGAGATATATGGAAAGACCCAAGCATAACTAGATCATATGATTATGGGCCCTTTCATTAAATATCAATTGGCCCTTTGCCTAGTTAAGAGGGAAAGGTTATGACATTTGAGAAAGTGGTTAACCCACCAAGTTAGAATTATAACATTATCCACCCATTTGAGAAAGTGGATGTATCCTCATTCACGAACTCAAGAGTTGCTACTATGCCTTCCTCCAAGGGTCACTTATGACATGCTTTAGCGCAGCTTAGAGGCGATTATACACGCATGGATGTACTCACATCATATGTCAATCGAGCCAGGGGCAATCCTAAAGATGCATGGCTGTACATATGTGATCGAGGAGTTTAATTAGTCTGGCCCAATTCCAGAGACGCATGGCTATGCACATGTGATTGAGGCGTCTAATTAGGTAAGGATAAGTGCGTCAACATGAGCTTTACTCACAAGTTCACCCTTGATGGGACTGCTTCAATACCAAATGTCAAAACCTTTCCCTTTCCCTTTTAATTAACTAGACAAAGGGCCAATTGGTGGGCCCTAGTCATGATAACTTAATTACGCTTGGGTTTTTCCCATATATCCCACAATCAGTGCACGGCAAATCCCTAGGCACAATTGTTTTTTGCTGATTCAAATTTTAAATTTTCGGTTCATTTGGAAATTAGAAGGATGTACGACTAGTACAAATTCTCATGTATAAGGATTTGGACGGTACAGATTTAAGATAGCCGGATTTTTTCTAGTACATTTAAAATTAAAATGAAATTATTTTTGCTATATAAATATAAAATATATTAAATATAAATAACTGTAATGAAATCTTTTAGGTTGAATATTTAAGTTAATTTTGAGTTTAGGTTTAGGTTGAATTTAATTTAGGTTTAGCAAGAGGGACGCTAGGAAGAGAGGGTACCACACATGACATTGTAACAGGCAAGCAAACTACTTTGAAATGGATGACCTCTATTTGCTTTGAATGGATGACCTTACAATTGAGTTTGAGGGTGATGAGGGTGAGGGATTGAATCAGCAGCAGTAGGGGGCAATAATCCACAAGAAGAGGCAACACAACAACAAGCTGGTAAATGGAGAGAGCACTAGAAACACAAATGGGACTGTTTGATGCTGTAAAACAAGTCATGTTCTATAAGATTTGTAAGAAAAGCAATGTAGATAGCTACTTTGCAGAGAAGGGGAGTGTAAATCTGAGAACCTCAGCCATACATGGCCATGCAACTTCAATGAGACATAGGGAAGCTGTTATGAAGATGTTAGTAACAAAGTAGAAGGAGACTAACCTTCTATTGTGACATTTATCATGAGAAAGCTGAGAAAGGTATGACTATGCTATTTTATGAATGTTTTAATTTTTATTATATTTTATAGATGTTATTGCTTTGATTCGGACGGCATACTTTATAGCAAAAGGTTTTGCACCATTTCGTTGATTCCCAGAGGTAATTGAGCTGCAAAGACTTAACGGAGTGGACTTGCCTCGTATTTACAATGATGAAAAACTTGTGTTCATTTGCTAGAATTGTTAACATGTAAACATTTCATCTAATTTTGAGCTTTATTTAATACTTATTTTAAGTTTTGCTGGAAAAATATTTAAAAAGGTAAAGTCTAGTCATTCTATGGTATCATGGTGGATGAATATACTGATATTAGTACAAATTTCTTTTTAATTTTTATCTAACATAGTAATATTATAAATAATGTGTCGAAGCACTTAATCTTCTATGTGACTTACTTGGATAAAACTCCATCGAGACTCAATACATGGGCATTGTGAATGTAAGTGTGCTTGTGATGCTGCTACCTCGTTGAGTCGTTAGTACATAAGTGGGGGCTAGACATGAAGAAGTTTGTGGGTTTTGGATTAGACGGTTGAAACGTAATGGCAGGGATCAGAATAGGGGTTACTGCTAGGTTGAAGGAATTAAATCCATACATGACTTCCATTCACTGTGTTGCCCATGAGCAAATTTTGTGTGGAAGATGCTTTCGAGGATGGTTTTGCAAACAAGTTTTGAGGACATGGATAAGCTTGTCAACAAGGTCACATCCTTCTTCTCTCATAGCGGCACCCAACTACTTGCTTTGGAGCGGGAGTTTGATTACAACGAACTCAAGTTACAGTGGATAAAATACTAGGTGGTTAAGTAGGTAGGGTGCAATTGCAAAGCTTTGTGAATGCTCTGAGCCTGTTATAGAGGTTCTTAGGCAAAACAAGAAATGGAAGGTATATGATCAGCTTCGAAACTTAAGAAATCTGTACATACTTCACTTCATAGGGATATATTATCAATGATGAAGGACCTTAGTCTCCACTTTCAACATATTGAGTTGATGTGGCTTTGGTTGGTCCCTTGTGCAAAGAGGTAATCATGAAAATACAGATGAAATATCTAGGGGATGAGACTGATTTGAACAGTTCACAAGTGGATATTATTGGTTATCCTTTGATTCCAGATGGGGGTATTGCAATAGGCTTGCTCCACGAGCTAAGGGCTTCAATGAGGGGAAATATGTACAGGGGTGTGGAGCTAGTTAGGAAGGTGGATGGGTTTGACTTGCGAGAAGCTTTAGACTTCTCAAATGCCTTGATTGATGACATTAGGAGGTGTATGCAAGAGTTAGGAGTAACTAGTGTGCTATCAAAAATGCAAGTGTTAGCCCCAATCAACTTACCGACATCAGTGAAGGAGCTAAAGCGATATGGAATTGCTGAGGCAAGAGAAATAGTTGAATTTGTATGAGGTTTGGAAAGCTTTGGCATCAGAGGAGTTCAAGGGATGGAGTTCAATGATGTTTGGCGCATTCTGGTCACTCTAATTGGAAGAATAAATATCCAAACTTGCTTAAAGTGGGTTTCATCGGCATGGTACAATGCTACATACTACTAGCTGTGAGTGTGGTTTTAGCAGGGTAAACTTGGTGAAAACCAAGTTTAAAACTTGGAGATGTTGGATATGTTTGTGAGAATTTTCTTAGAAGGTGGAAAAGTTTGACTATGATGCAATAGTTGCACATTGGCGTTCCATTACTCATTATAAGTAGATATTCACTGGTTCTGAATTAAAAAAATCCGTTTGTTTTAGCAATGCTTAGGATTTTCACTGGTACAAATTAAGTTTTAAAGGATTAATCCAAACAAATTCAAAATTCTAGTGAGTTTAATCACTAACATGAATTTTTATTGTACTATCTATAAGGTTTGCCATGCACTATCCACAATCTTTACGTAAGTGGTCAACTTACTAAGTTAGAACTATGACATCCATCTTAAATCATAATCATTTTAAATATTATTTAATCATTTTAAATCCTATTTAACAGCCATCCTAGTCCTAAACATGATTAATACCCCTATTTCCTAACAAATAATAATAATAATAATAAAATTACATACAAAAAACAACATGAACTTACTTAGCTTAAATGAAATACATGTTTCTCACTCAATTGTACGACTCTAACTTATTGAATGTATATTTAAATTACAAACGAATCAACTTTGTGTAATGAGACTGGTGACATTATTTGATTATTAATAAACTTTTAAAATATATAATGACAAAATAAAATTTAAAAAAATAATAATGAGAACAATCTACAATATAATATAATTTTAACATATTTAATACCTGATAATGTTTGCTTCTTCTTTAAATAACATTTCAAACATCACCTTTATCTGTTAAATAATAATAAATAAATAATATATAAACATGTTTATGTGCATAAACTCAATATACTCAGATATAATTAATAATCTACAATCATATTTGAAAAATTATTTAATAAGTTCCTAATGAAGCTATATCGTGTTACTAACACGCATAAATGCGCAAACGTTCACACACACATAAAACACTTCATCATTAGACTCATTCTACTGTAAAAACAAGATTATACATTAGTTAATAATTCCTTTCTATAAAATCTATAATGTTTGAATTTGATATGTTATGTGTCATTTTTACTAACATGATGATTGTATTTTGTCATTTACTAAGTATAACGCATTGCACCTTACACTATGTGCATGCGGTGTACACACAAACACATATAGAGAGAGAGGTTTCTTTCTTAGGGTTCAAAAATACATAACATGATTCTAAGAATGTGTACTTTTTTTGTATTGCTTCTTTGAACTTGTGAACACATGCAAACATGTGTGTGTATATATATATATATATATAACATATGGTGAAAAGATATCCAATATAATATCAATATGTATGCACCTACACACACATAAAATCTTACATGGTAATATTCAAATCGCATTGTGATTGTAAACTAGTTAATTGAGATCCTTTAATGCCATTCTAATCAATTAACAAAACAAAGAATTCAAACAATTAAATCTACACCTTGAAATGAAGCATTTGTATGTGTCTCCCAAGTATTTACCTCCTTCACTTGGTTTTTCCTTATGATATCCTCATGTATAATTAGTATGATAAGCAATAACTAGAGTTTTTGAACTTGATCAATTTCATATTTAACAATTTAATAACCATTTTAAATTGCTTCATTAACAACCATTCTAATTTGTATTAAATAATTATCTTAAATTTTAAACTCACTTGCCACAATCCATAATTATCTTAAATTCTTTTTATAATTCATTATTCCAGACCCTTTCAATTAAAAGAAAAGTTTTAATACAATAATAATTTTAAAATGGAGAGAAAGTTAAGTTATCGTATGTATACAGTAATTTAAAATAGGTCAATCAAAATATTACATACACATAATAATTTGAGAGAGAAATAAAGAATTAACTTATTACATACACACAATAACTTTTAAAAAAAAATTTATAAGTAAAGAGTTAAGCTATCATATACTTAATATACTTAAGAAAAAACATATACACAGTAACTTGAGATAGAGAATTGAGTTATTATTAAAATTACTAAATTAAAGATAATAATTAAATTAAAAGTCTAACTTAATAATAAATTCACTAGGTTAAGGATAATAACATGGTTAAAGATTATTATAATAGTTAAGTCAAAACCTATAAAGTTAAGGAGGTTAAGATAATAACTTAATTAAGGTTAATTAAATAGTTAAATCTAAGTATAAAATCTTAAAGAGTAAATTCACCAAGTTAAGAATGACAATTAAATTAAATATTTAACTTAGAAATAAGTTCTAGATTTAAAATAATAATTAAACAAAGAATACAAATTAAAAATAAACTCACCAATTTAAAAATAACTAATATGTTAAGGGTTAGTCATTAAGGTGCTAAGTGGGCCTGTGTACTAGTATTAATATAATAATTAAGATTTTTAAATTTATTTATTTTATATTAAAAAAATTGAGAAACTTACAATTTTAATTTATGCTTATTTTATTTTAATTTTTTTTTTGTTAAGTTTAAATTAATATTTGACATGTGAACCGCTTAGTTTCCATATTGAAATCATCAGGCCCACGTTGTGAAAGATTTCATGTTTGCTATTGCTCTCTACATAAGCCTCTTGTTGTTGCCGCGCATTCTCCATCAGTGTAAGCCTTGATCCTCCATAAACCCTAAACCCTTGAGACCATATATATGTGTGTGTCGTCCAGAGAGTATGTCTTGGCATACTCTTGTCCTTTCTTGTTGTGAAGATCGGCATGAATCCACACACACGCACACACACACACACACACACGTATAGATAATCCAGCTTATTAACTTAGTAACAAAGTATGTTTATATTTAAGCGCCTGTAGCTCAGTGGACAGAGCGTCTGCTTCCTAAGCAGAAAGTCGCAGGTTCGACCCCTGCCAGGCGTGGACTTAGATATTTGGAGAGTATCTAGAGACGTATAATGGTTCTTCTTTTGTACTAAAAGAGATAGATACCTCGTGTGTGTGTGTGTGTGTGTGTGTGGTGTGCTTTGAGAGGGGGCATATGTGGCTTCTTTTGTACTAAAAGAGATAGATACCTCGTTGTGTGTGTGTGTGGTGTGTGTGTGTGTGTGTGGTGTGCTTTGAGAGGGGGCATATGTGGCTTCTTTTGTACTAAAAGAGATAGATACCTCGTGTGTGTGGTGTGTGTGTGTGTGTGGTGTGTGGTGTGCTTTGAGAGGGGGCATATGTGGCTTCTTTTGTACTAAAAGAGATAGATACCTCGTGTGTGTGTGTGTGGTGTGCTTTGAGAGGGGGCATATGTGGTACATTTACGAGACGTATAATGCATTTTTCTCTTGTATTAAAAGAGATAGATACCTCATGTGTGTGTATGTTGTGTGCTTTGAGAGGGGGACATTTACGAGACTTAAGCGTTTACTGCATACAATATTAAGATGTGTGTCATTAAACAATATGAAAGGCAACTCAATTGTGTCTTCTGCTCACACCTCGTTCTTCAAATATAAATAAACAGTGATACATATATGGTATTTATGTAACTATTTCTGAATGAGAGGTATATATATGTATGTATGTATACATTTGATGTGTTATACATAAGACAATACGTGATAACACACCTTTACCTGGATCTAAACTTAACTCTATCAGTCGTGTGTGTGCACGTGTGTGCTTGCGTGTGATGGCTGAAGGTCAGCTGATAATCAAGACATGCAGCAACAGGTGAAATTGCACAATACGAGACAGTTCTGCGTGTATATGTGTGTGTTTAAATATTTTCTCTTTTCAGTCTAGTGTATATGTTCCACGGCTCATGCACTGGTACTTTAACAGGAATACAACTAATTGCAACCTTTTGGTAAGCTTTATAGCGCTCTCTCTCACACACACACAAGAAGCGGAAGATATGAACACGGTGACGAATTGATATCGGCAGTGGCCTCCCACCATGAGGTTTCTTGGGAACGAGGTGATCTGGAGGGACTTACTAGAAAGACAGTGGCTTCCACTGCTTGGAGTGAAACTTCAAAGTCAGGTGAAGTGGAGATGGAGCCCACCTAGGTGGTTAGTGGATTCCCACGGATGAGGAACCAGGTGCGTATAAGCTTTCTGGTGCTGGCATTGTCTTGCCTGTCTGTCGTGCCTGCCGACGTGGCTGCTGACGTGGCTGCCGACGCGGCTGCTGACGTGACTGTTGACGTAGTGAAGTGGAGGAACATGGTCTAAGGTGTATATAGTATTCTTGAGTTAGTTAGCGAAGTAGTACAACGGCATAGTAAGTAGGGAAAAAACTTGAAAATTATTGATTGTAATTTTGGCCCATGAATAAACTTTTAACATTCCTTTAAGTTTATAATCGTGTTCACCATGTATAATGCTAAGCAGAAAGTCGCAGGTTCGATCCCTGTCTGGCGCTCTGGATTGCTTGAGAATATGCTTTCAGCCATTAGCGTATATATACAATATGTATTGTATAACAACGTATATATATAATAAACTACTCAGTAAGCTACTTTATAGGGCAATGAATGGTTTTACTTCGGAGCTTAACTAGGTCAGATAATAACAATATACATATATTTATGTTTATGTATATGCTTTGCATACGTCAGGGTAGACTGGTTGAACCGATTAAAGACCACATAATGAGTATGTGGTTCTGTGTATCAAATACATATCCTATGATCTTATCTACTGAACATGTTTTAAATATCAAAGTATTATTCACGTACACATGTATGTGCACATACACTCATACAAAATAAATGGTTAGAAAAAACTCGATTTTACACCATTGGTTTTGTATTTAGGCCTTCAGTATGATGTCGTGGACTCTCTTGCCTTGTGAAATCGACGAACACGATTCAAAGACCGCCAGGAATGCGACCCACTCCGGTTTTAATCCATCTAACTGTATATAAACTTCAAGTGAGTGAGTGTTAATGCAACCGGCATATCGCCATAATGCATAGGAAGTTTCTGTCACTGCATACTGGTCTCTGTGTGTGTACGTGTCTACGCGTGTACATTATAACGATTCTTAGCAATTAAGTATATATTGCAGCCAGAGTTTGGGCATATGCAGCAATTCCCATACTTCATAAACAGACATTTTCATGTTTGTATATAGTAACTAGTTACAATACGAACACAGGAGGTATAGCATTGATATACAAAATGAATGAAGTATATACATGTATATTTACCAAAGACTAATTATATGCGCTTCTCGGACATATGCGGTAATCATAATACTCCACTACTATATGTTGTGTGCTGTATAGTGATTCTTACCAGCATCTTATGGAAGGTATACATTGCATCGTGTTGGAGGGACATCGTGGACTCCCTCTAACATGGCTCTTCCACATGGCTCCACCACGTCTGCAGGGGAGAGGTAGATGATCTCTCCACATTCTAATTGGGGACTGAGACTGGGTAGAAGAAGGGGCTTAGTTTTTAAGTCGGTGATGAGATGAATAAACAAGTGTTTTGTAACATGGTATCTTGAGCTGCAGGGTCTGTTGTAGAAGCGCCATGTGCTGGAGTTGGTGCAGCATCAGTGCCGTGGGAAGCTACTGGAGGATGGTGACTCGAACTCCCATTGGTTGGTTGCACTTGGAGTAGGATATCCACACCTTCTGGAGCTGAGTCCAATGGCGAGGTTTCAATTGTCCGTGAGTACTCACCAGGTCCAGAGCTGGAAGAAGCTCCGTGAATTGTTGAGGAGTCCTGATGGTAGCTGAGCAGGGGGCGTTCGTTGAAGACCACATCCCTGCTCAAAATCGGTTTCCTGGCAATAGGATCATATAGCTTGTAGGCTTTCCTATCTGTGCAGTAGCCCAAAAAACGACATCGGATGCTCCTGGCATCAAGCTTTTTGAGTGACGAGTCATCAATGGCGTGGACATAGGCCTCACAGCCAAAGATCTTCAGTCCTGCTACAGATGGCTTCCTACCAGTCCAAGCTTCATGTGGCGTCATCCCTTTCAATGCTGAGGTTGGTAGGCGATTTTGCAGGAAGTTGGGTGTGTACTGCTTCTGCCCAGAACATTTGTGGGAGTTGGCTTGTCTGGAGCATGCTCCGTGCACTCTCCATCAACGTCCTATTCTTCCTCTCTGCCACGCCGTTTTGTTGTGGTGAGTTGGTTGTTAGCTCCCGTGCAATGCCAGCTGACTTGCAGAATTGGTAAAAGGCATTGGAGGTGTACTCGCCACCACCATCGGAGCGTAGACGTCTCAGCGCATCTGACCAGTCTGGGTGCTACCCATGTGTAGTACAACCGCATGTAATCCAGGGCTTGTGATTTTTCTCGAAGGAAATACACGGTACAGTAGCGACTAAAGTCGTCCACAAAGGTCATGAAGTAGCGAGCGCCAGCGTAGGACTGTGTTTGCATCGGCCCACAGAGGTCTGTGTGCACGAGCTCAAACACTCTAGTCGCCCTGGTTGCTCCGCTGCGAGGAAAAGCTTGGCGAGGCATCTTTCCGAGCTGACATCCCCTACAAAACGACAGTTCCCCAGTGGGGGGAATTGTTAGTCCTTCTACCATCTGTTCTCGTACCAACTGAGCAATCCGTGAGGTCGCAGCATGGCCAAAACGTTGGTGCCACAACTCTAGCTCCTCAGTTTGACCTTGAGTAACTAGAGCTTGCGGTCTGGGGGAAGTTGGGTCGAGCTCCATCTCTAGCTTATACAAGCTCCCACTGCCATCACGATGTGCATGCAGTGCTGGTGCACGTCCTGTCTGGGGTGTGAAGGAGATGCGAGTGCCATCACCATGAAAGGTATAAAGCTAGGCTTGTGGCCAAGGGATGTGCACAGGTTCCTGGCATTGACTTCACAGAGACGTTTGCTCCTGTGGTAAAAATGACCAGCCTACGTTTACTCTTCTCACTAGCAGCAGTTGGGGATTACGAAATCCACCAAATGGATGTAAAAACAGCTTTCCTTTATGGGGAGTTGGAAGAGGAGATTTACATGGAGCAGCCTGAAGGTTTTCAAGTTCCTGGACATGAGAGTGCTGTGTGCAAGCTTAAGAAGTCATTGTACGGGTTGAAACAAAGTCCACATGCATGGTACACTCGACTGGACAAGTTCCTCCTTCAAGCTGGCTTCTCTAGGAGCAATGCTGACCACAATGTGTACATTCGGCGAGTGGGAGCTGACTTCGTTTTCATAGCAGTGTATGTTGATGACCTTCTGATCATCAGCAGCAAGAATAGCCGACTGCTACCATTTGCGAAGGAGGTTCTCGCCAACCACTTTGCTATGAAGGGGTCCAGCCCACTCTCGTTGGATACTGTGATGCTGACTGGGCAGGTGATCCAGACAATAGGGGTTCCACCACAGGCTATTCATTTGGCCTTGGCAGTGCTGCAACTTCATGGAGCAGCAAGCGCCAATCCACAGTGGCGACCTCTAGCACGGAGGCTGAATACATGGCTGCCTCAGCAGCCACCAAGGAAGCCATTTGGCTTCGCATGTTAGTTGCGGATCTTGGCTTCACGCAGGAGGACGCAACTACAATCTACACTGATAATTTGGGGAGCCTAGCAATCTCCAAAAATCCTCGCTTCCACTCGCGGACGAAGCACATTGAGGTGGTACACCACCTAGTTCGTGAGAAGACTGAAGACGGTTACATTAAACTAGTCTACTGTCCGACAAACGACATGATGGCGGATATCTTCACCAAGCCTCTCCTCGAGATCGCTTCGAGTAGCACCGTACTGCTCTCGGAGTTTTACCCCTGCCAGAGTGAGTTCCACTCTGAGTGGGAGTGTTGGAGGGACATCGTGGACTCCCTCTAACATGGCTCTTCCACGTGGCTCCACCACGTCTGCAGGGGAGAGGTAGATGATCTCTCCACATTCTAATTGGGGACTGAGACTGGGTAGAAGAAGGGGCTTAGTTTTTAAGTCGGTGATGAGATGAATAAACAAGTGTTCTGTAACACATCGAGCATATCCCTTCTTGGGCATATGCAGAGATCATCATAGTCCATGAGAATACATTCCTCTGGTCTGCATCCTGGAGACTATCGCACTTGGAGTAGGAACCAATAAGCATATTGAGAAGAAGGCGTGAGGAACAAACACAATATGCCTGTGAACCCGCTTTGTATCTTGGAGCTGTGTACATTTGCGAATGAGAGAAATGTATGTTGTTGGTGTCGGTTGAATTCCATTTGAATCTAACTTGTTAAGCTCCACATTGAAATATGTTGTGAAAGATTTCCTGTTCACTATTGCTCTCTGCAGAAGCCTCCTGTTGCTGCCGCATAGTGTATGTGTATGAGAGCTTAATTTCAGGTGTGTGCGTGCCTGTCAGCGTGTATGTAGTATTTCTCCGCCAAGAACACTAAAACCCTAAACCCTTGGGACCAAAAGCTCGGTATATTCTCGTCCTTTCTATAGATAATCCAGCAACCACGCAGCAACTCGTTTCACCTGAAAAATGCTTACGTATAAGCGCCTGTAGCTCAGTGGATAGAGCGTCTGTTTCCTAAGCAGAAAGTCTCAGGTTCGATCCCTGCCTGGCGCGCAATCCTTCTATAATTAATTTTAGAGGTATTGCATATGAGCGAGCAACATCAATTGAGACGTACAATGTATTACATATGAGCAACATCAATTGAGACGTACAAGGTATTCTTTTCTTGTACTATTGCATATGAGCGAGCAACATCAATTGAGACGTACAATGTATGTACATATGAGCAACATCAATTGAGACGTACAAGGTATTCTTTTCTTGTACTATTGCATATGAGCGAGCAACATCAATTGAGACGTACAATGTATTACATATGAGCAACATCAATTGAGACGTACAAGGTATTCTTTTCTTGTACTATTGCATATGAGCGAGCAACATCAATTGAGACGTACAATGTATTACATATGAGCAACATCAATTGAGACGTACAAGGTATTCTTTTCTTGAGACGTACAATGTATTACATATGAGCAACATCAATTGAGACGTACAAGGTATTCTTTTCTTGTACTAAAAGAGATTGTTAAGGAGTTTTCAAATCAATACGCACAAAAGACAATATTTTAAACACGCACACACGCGCACGCTACCGGCCTTTGGCTGCGGGGAACTGGCTCGTATTGTGCAATTATCCTTTGCCTGGTGCGTTTGTTATCTTTTGTATCATTTTCCTTCTTTAAACACGTTCTGTTTTACCACACAGGCACACGGACACACACCCGCGTCTGCGTGGCTAAATTGTGTGTTGTCTGAGTGCACAACATCTATCCTCTCTGTTACATATGTACTTTACAAGGCCGGGTATATATATATATAACTTTTGTGTTTCTATGTTATATACATCCATATACATTATATTTGGCCCTATTAACTTATTCACACACAAGCAACAAAGTAGTACCTCGGTACTTGGTGATAAATGACTCCTCATTTATGATACAGTGCTACTTGCAAATCTATAGCTAATAATTTAATTTATTTTCATACAAGCTCCTCTAACTCAGTGGATAAAGCGCCTGTAGCTCAGTGGATAAAGCGCCTGTAGCTCAGTGGATAGAGCGTCTACTCTTCCTAAGCAGAAAGTCGCAGGTTCGATCCCTGTCTGGCGCACTGATTACATACAGTGTACACATATAGCTTGTTTCCTCGTTATGAAAAGTAAGACACGCTGTATCATGTATGTACATGGAAGTAGTTATATGTGCATGTGTGAGTTATGGTAGTTTGGATATATTGATGCGTATATACACATGGAGGACTTGCCCGTTAAAGCGATGAACATGGAAGGTGTTAGGCTTGATACTAGTTTACACATATCAACACACACACGCACAAACGAGCGCAATACATGAAAAAGGTGTGTGAGAGACAGAATAACAGATATAACTTGTTATATAAATTTTAAGGAAAATTAAACTGCATTATCATATTATAATTGTGCATTCATCATCTCAAATAGCATCTATCAGAACATGTATATACATCAAGTTGAAGAAGTATTTTGCTTTTGTGCTTGCGTGCGTGCGTGCATTAAAAGATCATGCCTTGAACATTTAGTGTACATAATCTATGCGTGTGCATGTGCGTTTTGAATGCACGTGAGTATTTTTGGAGATGCATGCGGATCTGTTGTGTTGCTATATATATATATATATATATATATATATATAATGTGTGTGTGTGTGGGTATACGTGTACCAGTTTACTGTACTGTTATACATTTTGTATAATCATTGATACTTGCTCCGTATATAGGTTAATACTTATTCTTTTAAAAAGTAGCTTGTAGCTCAGTGGATAGAGCGTTTGTTTTCTAAGACAGACTCGCAGGTTCAAATTTTTCTGGCGCTAATACCATATATATTTTTATGATATATAAATATATACATGAATGACACACGCCCCCTCAAAGTAGAGTGACACCACGCACAAGTAGTGTGTGTGCGTGTATGTTTAAATATTGACTTTTCAGTCCATCAGCCACGACAGCGTTTATGTTTTATATTTTGTATGTCCCTCTCTCGCACACATATAAGAAATTAACCATGTAGAACTTTAAACATGGTTAAAGCCTGTTTCTCATTTATTTATTGTTTTGCAAAGCACCTGTAGCTCAGTGGACAGAGCGTCTTTTCCTAAGCAGAAAGTCGCAGGTTCGATTTCTGTCTGGCGCGCCACGTCACACACACACATATATACATGTAATACATAAACGTGTAGTATATGTTCATAAATATATAAAAGTAATTAATAAATACAAATTTATTAATTTTACGAGTTATAAATTTAAGAAAACTTCTAACTTTATATAACATGAGATTAGATGAAGATACGTCGATATGTACATCTGTATGTATACTAGTTATGTAACACATATCATATATAAAGAAATTTATTATTTTTTTAAGAACGTGCTAAATATATGTATATGCATTACACATGTATACAGATACATATCTGACCTATTTGTTTATATATTTCATTTCTCATAAATAATATCTTAATAGTTTAATATATATGTGAAATATAAAATGCAGCAAAGTTTATTCTTAATTCAAATTAATTAATAAGGATATATACTTAATTGATTCATTTAAACAAATTAATAAGTTAATTATAAATAGTAAAAATAAAAAACTTGTGATAATACACATGTATATTTGTAAGAAACATATATCTATATACCTATATGCACACACACACACACACACGTAAGTGTAATAATATCTATGATTTATTTGTTTCTGTATTTCATTTTTTTATAAATAACTCCTCAATATTTTACTACATACTTTATTAATTTACATTGTTAAGTTTATAAATATTTATAACGTGAATGTGAAATATGACATTCAATGTACTTATTTCAATTTACATTTCACCAGGTTTAATTTTTGATACGGTTAAATGAATTTACCAAACACATAAGTTAATAATAACAATTGAGTTAAAAGTCATTAAATAATTAAGTCCATACATAAAAGCTTAAAAATAAATTTATTAATTTAAAAAATAAAGTCCAACTTATGAATAAATGCATAAACTTAATAATTAGGTTAAGGATCGTTTAAAATAACTTAAGAAATTTAAGATAAACTCTTAAACATCTCACTTAAAAATAAACTCACAAAGGTTAAGAATAACAACTGTATTAAAGATTCATTAAGGATAAAAATCAAGTTAAAGATTTATTCATTAATAAATTATTATTAAATAATTACCATGGTAGTGTGTGTATATATGTTTACCTTGCATATTCCTTATAAAACGTTTTAAGATTTTCATAAGAAGACCCACCTTCAGCAGCAGCTCTGCTTGCAAGCTTTCCGAGCTCCTCTGCATTTCGTCTCATCTTTATCCCGGCTTCACTCCCCATTAATCCCCTTATTGCCTCTGCGATCCCCTCCTTGGTCCTTGTAATCCCCATTCCAATACCTTACAAACAAAATATGATACACATAGACGAGAGAGAGCATTTCATATCAATACATAAGTCACCTATATAAATGTAATATATATCTGTGTGTGTATGTGTATGTGTACGACTCTCTCTAATATATATATATTACACACATATACTCACAAACTCTACACCTTTGCGTTCGAGGATCAGCGTACAGTTGGTATGCTGATCGCTGTCGCGTGGCCAACCCAGCATTGGAACACCCCCACTCAAGCTTTCGAGTATGGAGTTCCATCCACAATGTGTCACAAATCCACCCACTGAATTGTGTTGTAAAACTGCAAGCTGTGCTGCCCAAGTCACTACCAGTCCCTTCTCACGGTTCCTCTCCATAAATTCCTTGATCACAACAGAATAAAAACTTAGTACTATTTCAAAACAAGTAAGACAATCACATATAGCTCTCTCTCCCTCTCTCTCAAACACACACGCACACACATACACATCACGTGTATTTGCCTACCTGACATGCATGCACAGACTTAAGTAAATATAGTACTATGTAAGTAGGTAATTCAAGTTTTGAAAACATACATACCCATACATGATGTATATATAGGTGTCTGTGTACATCCAGCATATGCATACATATAAACAACACATGTGTGCGACGACTTCGCACGTACAGCTATAAACATTAATAAAAGGAGCGAACCTTAAGATAGTCCTGAGGCAAGTCTGTAACCAAGTTTTGAGGAACTACGAGCAAGAATAGACAATCACTGGCTTCCAAACCATCTGTGAGCAGTTTGAACTCTCGAATGTTAATATGGAAACGCTCCCAAATGCAACATAGAGTACTGAGTTGGGTGCGTGTTTGTCAAGAAAACGTAGTGCATCTGTATCCTCAGGCCGTAAACTCACCTAAATTAACAAAGTTTAAATTAGAAATGCGGAATGCTACACACACATATATAGAGAGAGAGTTTATACACTTATAAGTACCTGAATCTCATTTTTGTCATGGTTCTTCTGTGGAAACAGAGGTCCTATTGAAACAAACTTGCCAGGTATAGATTGATCTACTGCATCAAAAAACTTCTGCCTCCATTTCATAAAATGAATTTACAAGGACCAAGGGCTCGAACTCGAGTCTTTTAGCACGGAGAGCGCATTGGCCATCACTGTAATGCTTTGTATGAAACTCATACCACAGGTATATAGGTAGTTCTTTCGCCTTTATCTGCTCCAATCCCGGCAGGTATGTTATAATTTGATCAGCATTTGTTTCTGCAGCAAAGTACCATCATTACCTACATACATATATACATATCACTCACTCACACACACACACACAATCTTTCCTTGAACAGGACAATGACCATGATCTATCAGTTTACCAAGGTTAAAATCGATAGAAGCCCAAGTAGCAGCCCCAAGCCAGAAGCAAACTGAAGTAAACCCAGCCTTACGTGCCGAGAAAGGCGCAGAAAGATGAAAATAATCCGAAACACGCACTTAATATCTCCAACCTCGGTGTTAAGTCGAGTTAACAGCTCTATAAGACGGTCTTCAAGTGCTTCTATACAATCCATGAAAACACGTGCTTCACTCAATGTGCTTGCATCAAACCCTGCTGGAAGCTTTGCCTCTAATGGTATCGATTCTAGCCGTATTTCTTGTCAGGTATAGGCTTCCTAAAAGCAATTACATTAGTCGTGCGCGCGTGTGTGAGAGATACTAAACAAGAACCAGTATCACGTATTATAAATCATCATAACACCAAGTAAAATTCTAGCTCTCACATTTGTAATTAAAAACATAACGAGATATAAACCCAGCAATTCTGATATAGTGCTATGTATGTTGTACACCACACAAAATATATACATCTGTAATATTATCTCGAGTATGTATATTTAATTTTTCTCCAGCAGATAATACATTAACTGTGTGTGTTTCTATGTTAAACATACACAATATATACAGACAAACGTACACAGGTGTGTGTGTGAGAGAGAGAGGGAGGGAGGGAGCTTTATGTATATTTAATTTTTCTCCAGCAGATAAGATCTAAACTGTACAACCATAATACACAGTATATACAGACAAACGTACACAGGTGTGTGTGTGTGAGAGAGAGAGAGAAGGAGAGGGAGAGAGGGGGAGAGGGAGGGAGAGGGAGGGAGGGAGCTTACCAGGTGCTTTTCACAACCTCGTGAATGCTATCAATATTGATAATGGTGATAACGAAGCCTTGAAGAGCGAGTTTTGTTGCTAAGTAGAGCATTGGTGGTATGTGGCCTTCAGCAGGAAAAGGAACTAGAACGATATGTTTAGATGTCTTCTTTAAAGATGTCATAGCAAATAATTGAAGAATACTTAGTAAATTTTGTGAAAGTTCAATGAATTAGACGGTCTTATTGAAACCCTCAAGGAGAGATAAAATGTTTCTATGTAGGAGCATTATCTAGAATTATGAGATGTTTCTATGGACGATACGGACGTGTCTACACACACAATATATGTATGCGTGTATATACGTGTTATGATGTGTACATAGGTGAGAGTCAAAGATAAGGCCAGCTAAGGCAAGCTGCTGTCATGTGCTGATATAATTGTTGTCGTTGTTAGGCTCAAGTAAATTTGAATTCAAATGAGAAACACACATTGTAACTAAATGGGCATCATACATAAAAGATGAGAATTATTAATTAATACTTAAGTTTTATTATTAATTAATTATTTATAATTAAGACTTAAATATTAATAATTAACAAATTAATCTTCATTAATCTTACTTAGTAAAGAATATTCTTAAAATATCTTAGAATATTTGTATTATTCTTTATTGTTGAAATATTTTACAATAATTAAAAAATATTATCAAACATAATTATAAATAAAATCATTTCCTTATCAACCTGTTAATAATATTTTTCTCCTTACCCATACAGAGAAATCTCTCATTTTGTCTAAGTCATCACTCTTCAGATTGATTAAATCATTTTAGTCAATATCTTTATGTTGTTGCCACCACTTAACACTCTCACGAATGCAATTAGAAATTACCATCTTTGTTAATACATAAGTTGTGATAAGAACAAGAGTGCTTATCTAAAACATGACATTCCTTAAAATAATATTATAAAGTCGATTGCTTTCCTTTAATTTATAAAATTCAAAATCACGAGAAAGAAAAGCCTCAGCGTATGTTTGATATGGTGGATATTACTCACAAAAGTTTTCAAGATTCTTCTTTCTGAGGCACGTATCCAAGTAGTTCATTAGCTCATCCATGATATTGATATCAAAATATATATCGAAAGTGGATAGATACAAGCAATGTTTTGGTTGAGCATAGCTTTTGAGGAGAGTCATCTACCACTAAGATATGTGTGTTCTTTATTATCCTTAATTGATTGATCTCCCAATGAAGTTCAATTAAATTTTTATTCTTGAAGAAGTATGGCTTGCT